>PVIY010039330.1:0-23180 GCA_004026745.1 Myrmecophaga tridactyla
GGTGGGGGGGAGGGCAGGACATGGTTGAGCAACTCTGTGGGCTGGGGGTGGGTGTGGACCCAGCATGAAGGTGAGCACCCACAAGGGCGAGATTGCACTTGCACCAGAGAGGTGGGTCGGGCTGGGGCAGCATGTGCACACATGGTAGTGGGTTGGGGTGGTGGTGCTTGGAGCACAGTATGGGAGGTGTGTGACGGGGTTCAGGTGTGTGAGGTGTCAGAGGGTTGCAGGTGGCACACATTAGTGTAGCATGTTCAGGGAATGGCTTGGGCTTACTTCCTTGTTCCTGTCTCCCTGCCTGTGTGCTCCTGAGGGCTCTGGGCTTCCATTTGGAAAAGGACATGTTAGGCTGTTTGTACTAGGTGGATAGTCTCCAGTTCTCTGCATCTCAGTTCTTCAGCTTTTACAACCAGGACCTCCCTATGTGGTGTAGAAGACCTTCCCAGGTCACTTACACCTGTAATCACCATCCCAGTCACCTTCCCGTCATTTCTCTAGCTATTCCTTGGTGCAGGGGTAAACTGTACCTATGTTATTCCACCATCTTCCCGGACTCCCGATGTTGATTTTTTAATAGAAATGTATCAGAGGAACCACTATGAGAAAAATTTCTACCGTAAATATATATACAAGATATGTGAGCATGTGTTCACCAAGACTAGAAAATACAGAGTATCACTATTTCACACAAAAATTAGAAACTATCCAAATGCCCATCAAAACTAAATAAACTGAGGGTGGGCAGTGGTGGTGCAGTGGTAAAGTTCTTGTCTGCCATGCTGGAGACCCGGGTTCAATTCCCGGTGCCTGCCTATGTTAAAAAAAAAGAAAGAAAGAAAACTAAATAAACTGAGTCTCAGAGCTGCTGTCACAGAGTTTGGACCTAGCCACCACATGCTGCCAATGCCCGCTCAATGTGTAGTCCCATTTCCTTTCCATTCCAAGTCTAAAATGGCAGCTCTCAAGGATCAGTTCATTCAAAATTTTCTTAAGGAAGAACAGACCCCTCAGAATAAGATTAAGTTGTTGGGGTTGATGCTGTGGGTATGGCCTTTGCCATCAGTATCTTAATGAATGAATTGGCTGATGAACTTGAGCTTCTTGATGTCATAGAAGACAAACTGAAGGGAGATATGATGAATCTCCAGTATGGCAGCCTTTTCCTTAGAACACCAAAAATTGTCTCTGCAAAGTCTATAGAGTGACTGTTATCTCCAAGCTGGTTATAATCACAGCTGGAGCATGTCAGCAAGAGAGAGAAAGCCATCTTAATTTGTTCCAGCATAATGTGAACATCTTTCAATTTGTCATTCCTAATGTAAAATACAGCCCAAACTGCAAGTTGCTTGTTGTTACCAATCCAATGGATATCTGGATCTATGTGGCTTGGAAAATAAGTGACTTTCCCAAAAAACATGTTATTTGAAGTGGTTATCTGGATTCAGCTCAATTCTGTTACCTGATGGGGGGAGGCTAGGAATTCACCCATTAAGCTGTCATGGCTGGGTCCTTGGGGAGCATGGAAACTCTAGCGTGCCTGTATGGAGTGGAGTGAATGTTGCTGGAGTCTCCTTGAAAAATCTGCACCTGATTTAGGCACTGATGTTGATAAAGAACAGTGGAATGAGGTTCACAAACAGATGGTTGACAGTGCTTTTAAGGTGATCAAACTGAAAAGTTACACCTCTTGGGCCCTTGGACTGTCTGTAGCAGATCTGGCAGAAAGTATAATGCAGCATCTTAGGTGGGTACTTCCTGTTTCTATGATGATTAAGGGTCTCTATGGAATAAAAGACGACATGTTCCTTGCATCTCGGGACAGAATGGAATCTCAGACATTGTCAGGGTGAGTCTGACTCCTGAAGAACAGGCCTGTTTGAAGAAGTGTGCAGATATACTTTGAGGGTTCCAAAAAGAGCTGCAATTTTAAAGTCTTGTAATATATTAAAAAAAAAAAAAACTCTAGCTATAAACATGCAACCAACTATCCAAGTGTCATACTAGCTAAAATACCAAATAAAGCATGAGCCATGGAAAAAAAAAAAAAAACTGGAACTGAGTCATGGAACAAGAAACTGAAAGCAAACTTGGGAAAGAAGGGAGAGACTGGCAGACACTGCCATGTAGCAGAGGAGCCAAGGATCACTGGCAGCTGGATTTGGGGAAAAAAGCATTGCTTTAATATCTTGATTTGGACATTTTCCCATCCTCAAAATTACAGTAGCCATGCTGGTAATGCCTGTGCAGACAGAATAGTGGACAGGGAAAGGGCCAAGGTATCTCCACCATGTCCTTCACTCTGCCTCTGGCTGCAGTCAGGGACCAGCTCCAGATTTGCAGCCTCCTGGCCAGACAGTGCCTATCAGTTTCTGGCCAGGCTATCACCAGTAGAGAAACCAAAAGCAACTTATTCACAATGTTTCTGGCTAGCTCTATGGCTGTGATGGTAACCATCTTATATGGGTGGCAATGTCTCAGTGGCCCATCTGAATCCAACCTTGTCCTTAGCCATATGTCTCCTGGAACGCCTCCCCTGGCCCTAGCTCCCCATTTACATGTTGGTACAGCTACCGTCTGCTTTCTATGCCTCAGAAGCCACCTATACCCTCTACTGTGGTCCCTACAGAACTATAGAGGTGAGAACTGACAGTGTCTGGCCCCAAGGAAACAGCATCATCTTTGTTACCTACCCTGGCCCCATATATCCCTGAACATTGGCTTCCTGGATCAGGTTCTGGTCACTAGGATCCTGCTTGTGGATCAATTCTGAAACTCTTTCTGTATATTCAGGGATTAGGCAAATTAGTAAATATATTAAAGATAATGATAGCCAGGTTTCTCACTGTTGGAGAAGGGAGTTAGGAAGAAGGAAAAGACTTGAATGAACTCTGTGGTCTTGAATTGGAATAGGAAGAGTCAGTGTGAATTTGTGGTTTATTTTATGTTTATAATATTTACATAAATGTATGTGTATCTGCTGAGAGAGCCTAGAAGCAATGACACCTTAATAGCAATGAACATTCCTAACATCTAAATCTTGTTTTCCAAATACTGTTCTTAAATAAGAGGAAGCAGGACTTCTTGAAAAGGAGACCAATTCCAGAACTAGGCAGAGAAATACAAGATGAACTTGAAATATCTTATTAGGCCAGGAAGTTAAAATGTGTCCCTAAAAACAGTGGGGACATGCCAAAGGGAACCTATTTCACAGATTCCCGCTAGCCAAATCTGGGTCAGTTAGAGCTTCAGAATAAATAATGATAGTAACAAATTAAAATCCATTGAATAAATAAGAATCAGTGAGTCCATGCTGAAATAAATATGGAAGGGAGAGAGGAGAGAGGGAGGGAAGAAAGAAGGAAAGTTCTAGGGTAGAAGGTCAACTAGTAAATGTGGGAAGAATGAGAAGAATTAGAAAGACACCATTTGCCAACCATCATACTAATAACTGATGGAGGCAAGAATCACCAAATGGATACTAAAATTGATGGGTGTAAATTTGATGAGGAAGAGGATATTTACATAGCTTCAAAACATCTCACAAACACTTATTAATTACAAAGGAGGAAATGATAACTTTACAGGAGAGAAATCTGGCAGATACTTAACCATCTTCACAAGTGATCAGAGATAACATCACCACTAATGGGATAAGTCAACATCATGTGCTTACCAATAGTGATGCACTAAGAACAACTCAGCATCACTTCTGTGGTAGTCCTGCCAAAAACACATAACCTCAATCTAGTCATGAGGAAACAGACCTACAATGATGGATGTTATACCAAATAAGTGGGCATTACCCTTGAAAAATACCAAGGTGATGAAAGACTGAAGAACTGTTCCAGAATGAAAGAGTCTAAAAAGACCTGACAAGTAAATGTATTCAGGGGAAAAAAATAGCTGTGTAGGTAGGACATTAGTAGGACTGTTGATGAAATTTAAATGTGGACCGTGGGTTAGAAAATGACATTATATCCATTTTTAATTTCCTGATTATGATAACTTGTACTGTGGTAATATAAGAAAATATCTTTGTACTTAGGGAATACAAACTGGAGTACTTAGGAGTAAAAAGGCACAATTTTTGCAGCTTATTCTTATATAGTTTAAGATGGGAAATACAGGATACAAACACACAGAAATAATTGTGGCCATTCGATTGTACATCCACATGTGTGCATTCAGCTTGCTCCAGACCAGGGTCTCCAGCCTGCAGATCAGCCAACAGACATGAGACGGAGATGTGAGGAAGAAGCACAGGAGATTGTCCGGCATGCAAATTCCTCAGCAGGACAGCCTTGTGTTGAAAATGAAAATCTTACAGACTTAATCTCCAGACTTACAGCTATTTTATTACAAATTAAGGTAAATTGCAGAGGAAAGTATTTTCTTAATTTTAACACCAAGCAAAGCTATGCTAATTTGTTACTAAGTAATGATAACAATGTTTATATTTGGACTACGGTTAGTTTTGTTTTGTTTTATTTTGTTTTGAGGAGGACAAAGAGGTTTATTCTCTCTTCGGGAGGACTGGGGCGATTTTCCAAATCAGCTTCTCTACAATTAAATTCTGAAATATTTTTTTCCTTTAGTGTCTAGCAGAAGGAGGAGACCTGAATTCCTTTGAATTCAAATCACTTACAGATTCATTAAATGACATCAAGAGTACAATAGATGCTTCTAATATCAGGTAATTCATTAGGTGTACCCTACTCGTTTTTATATTAAATTTATAATTATTTCCAGTATACATTTTAAGAACTATACATTTTTAAAATATTCATATAATATCCTTTAAATAAATTTATAAAGACTTTTCAATTATATTCAGTCTACTGACAGAATAAAAATTTCACATAGATTTTTATATGAAGGAATCAGGAGGCATATGTAATGTTAAGTTTGATTTAGCATAGAAGTTCAGTTCAGAAGTAGAGTTTCCCTAATCAAAGAGCAGTTTGTCCTCTCTTTCCAGGACCTTTTGTGGCTCCCTTTTACCTCTTTAGAGCATAGTTTTTCAGTTACCACTGAAGTAGAATTATAGGTAATGTATTAAAAGAGATTTAATTTTTTTTTTAACTTTTTTATTAATTAAAAAACTTAACAAAAGAACATTAATATATCATTCCATTCTACATATACAATCAGTAAGAGATTTAATTTTTGTTTTTCCTAAGGTCATCATCTTGGCTATTTCCTAACCAAAATCCAGATCTTTCTTTTTGTAAACTTGTTTTTCTTAATTTTGTGAAATAAAGTTGTTAATCATATTTCTTTCTTTAGTTGCTTTCAGAACAATGTAGAAATCCATGTTGCACATATTCAGAGTGGCCTGAGCCAGATGGGAAACTTACATGCCTTTGCAGCAAATAACACCAACAGAGACTGAGTAGAAGATTTAATTACTCCAGCTGCATAGGACATAATGTTTTTGAGAAGTTCTTTTCCTTTATATAGGCTCCCAACACCAAATAACTGAACTGCTGGAAAACAAGGGAAATTAAAATCTCCAAATAAGGCATTTTAATATACTGTACTGCTTCTTAAACCAGCATTACTGACCAGCATTATATTTATTTTTCTCTTCTATTATTCAGCTGCAGTAGTATTGCTTATGTTACTTATGTTTATTAGCAAGTATTTTTAAACTCTAAATTTCTGAACATGTTAATATAATTTCTTGGAAGAATATGTTGATCATTTTTTTTAATGTGCGTGAATTCAACCCAACGCATGCAGACAGCTACTGCCATAGAGAACATGAAGAAAAATGGTATTTGTATGCATATCAGTGGCAATGTGGAAATTCCATCTAGAAAATTACAGCTGTAGTTGATTTAACTGATCAGCATAACGCCATTCAAAACATAACGCCATGAGGTGTGGGAAGTCCTAGTTTTAAGGAAGCCACTGGAATATAGATGGGAAGTATGGACTTAAAAGTGTATATGATATATACTTGTGATGTGACATGGTTCTATAGATCATTTTATAATTTTAAATATTTTAATTTATCATAATTTATAAAAGAAACTTGTTGTTTGTCTGTTGCAAGAAAATGAAGGAACAGGAAAGAAACATTACTGCAAAATCCTAAATTTCAGCAGTTGGATTTGGCATGTCTTTTCCTGTCAGTTCAGCGCAAGAAGTGCTATTGTTATGAGATTTATTTAAAAAAACAAAAAAGACTGATAACACACTATTTCCATATTTTTGTTTATTTGCACAACTTTTAAACCAGATTACTGGTTAAAACCTAACAGTACACAACTTAAAAAATAAAAAGAATTTTTATAAGGAAAACAAATATAATAACCAGCGCTGTGAAATGCAGAAGAAAGGTTTGTTTTTTGTTGTTTTGTTTTGTTTTTTAAGAAAACCCTGCCTAGAATGTTAATCTTGTAAAATATGCGTATTTGGAATTTTCTTTGTTTTAAAATAGACTATTATAAAGTTAAAGTATAATAAATTGTTTTCAGATTTGGAGTTTAAGAAATAGCTGTAGAGGTGGTTTTAATTCTTTTAGAGTCTCATAAAATGAGACTTTTTATATGTTAATGTATAATAAAACTTAAGATTATTTTCCATTTGAAATTTTTGTATAGTTTCAAAATGCTTCTGTATTCTTTGTTGTTATTGTGCCACTGCAAAACTTTAGTGCAGAGTTTATATTTAGCTAAACTGCTATGTTAATTAAGAAATGTAAAAATATTTTATTCTTAATGATATTTGTAATTCTAAATAAATTGATCTATGAAAATTAATATTATCTAAATTCTCATTTAATATAACAAGTTGATAAGCATTCCTCCTCTTAAGAAATTTTTTGAAGAATTGTAATTTCCACTAAAAGACATTTTCAATTTGGAATATGATGCTATCCAATATTATTTAAGGGAGGTTTTTTTTTTCCTATCTAGGAGTAAGTCACTGGAAACACTAAGCAAGTAAGTTACTTAGCATAGTATAAGAGCCATTGAGAGGTTTGATTTTAATATGTTCTGGCTAGAATTTTTTTTATTGTTTTCTTCTATATTTCTTAAGGCTCACTTGTCACACTTAAATAGTACCTCATTTTGTACTTATTTAGGTAAACATTGATCATGTCCTTTAGTGCCATCATGTGTTGACAGTAGGGACTGTGCCTGAGAATATATTTAAATTTTATATCTGTTTAGGGAAGAAGAAATTTATATAATTCAAAGAAGTTATTTTAGTTAGCTGAACATTAATTTGAATGTTGCTACCCCTGCTTAACACGTTTTTGAAGTCTCTAAAAAGCACCATCAAAACACATGGTTGAACAAACAACCAAGCCTGCTTTTTATTAATTTAGAGTTGGTTCTGAATTACTTTAAGCTAGTTCCCAAAATCACATTTACTTGCTATCATCCAGAGCTACAAAAAGATTTACCTATTAGTTTTTTTCTCTGGAATCCATGCCTCTCCATCTTCATTACTATCACTGCTCTCAGTCCAGCCAGCATCAGCACAAGGCTGGACCTGCCGTTGTAGCCAAACTTGTTTCCCTGTGTCCACTCAGCCCTTGTCAAATGTATTTTCCATCCTGCAGACAGAGTGATCTTCTTAAAATATAAAATTGGTCATTTAATCTCCCTATCTAAAAGTCTTTTTTTTTTTTTCTAAAAGCCTTTTAAAGTCTTATGACTCTCGGGATAAATTTAGAACTCTTTTACATGAGCTACGAAGCCATGATTGGTTTGGCCTCCCCGACCTAGTATTTCATCCTGCTTCTTATTCCACGGGGTCTTTGCACACGCAGTGCCCTCTGGGTTCCCTCTCCTCTTCATTTAGGTAACTCATGATCTTTCTACAGGTCTTACCTTCAGCACCACTTCCTCAGGGGAGATTTCCCTGACCATATACATCTCCTGTTGCCGTGTCTTCCGGTCCACATGTACCTCTCATCCCGATACTTGTCACATTTGCAATAATATATTTCTTGGAGTCACCTTCTGTCTTCACAATGACCTCTCTGCTCAATGACAGAAGGGACTGTTTCTAGTTTTGCCCACCATTTTATTTCTAAGCCCTGAGAAAGAGCCTGATCATAGATACCAAATAAGTAGTTGTAGAGTGAGAATTTCAAAAGAGCTCTAAGCAGCACTAGTGTCACTAGAATAATGGTTTTGTCTTCCATAATGATTACCTTGAAAAATGAGACAATAATCATTTGAATGTAGAAATTCTGATTTTGGGAGTTGCTTTTAAACCTATCACATTACTTACCATTAGTCCTTAACTAAAAAGAGCAGTCCAGTGTATGGGGCATGATAAAATGGTAGATAAATGGGTGGGCTGAGTTAGTCCTAAGTTTAAGTCCTGGCTGTGCCAATTACCCACTCTATGATTGTGGACCAGCTATTTAGATTAAGTTTCTTCACCTTTAAAATGAGAGTAATAGTCCCTACCTTATATGGTAGTATAAGGATTAAATATTATGCCTATAACATATTTAGCCTCTTAAATTTTGGAGGAGGTTCAGCCTATTTCTACAGGATCTATTTCTACAGGATCCTACAATTTTAAAAATTAAAAATGTGATGACAGGACTTAAAACTTTGTAAACTTTTAATTGTTTATTTGGGAAAATAGAATTTATAATATAACTGCACTAGTATAATTCATAAGCTTAAAAATAAGATTTATTTTTAAATAAATAAATGCGATTCTTAGTGGACTATAAGTTTAAAGTTTTGTGGTATATTTCTTTTGGTATTGTGAATGTATTTGTATCTCATTTGGCTCTCCCTGTCACAAGTCTAAATGTAAAGCTCCCTGTGGTTGTAAGTCCTCCTGGTCACCTCCACAAAAGGCCCTAAGAATAATGTTTGGCACATAATACATACTTAAAATAATAATAGCTATAGTTTATCTCATTTTGGCTTTCAGACAATTTTCAAAGAGCTCAGAAGGCCAGTTTGCTACTAAAGCCTGAACTATGTTCTCCCGGTTGCTTTTAATAGTGGATTTGCTTCCCTGAAAAGTGCATACCATTTGCCTTACAAAAATTAGGGCAACTGGCATGGACAGTTGTAAAGACATTCAGTACAGTTCAGGTTCTTCTGCTGATCATGAGGCATGATGATGCCCTGCCCTAGCCATGGCTTCTTTTTTTTTTTTTTTATTGCTGAACACCAATATGTCACTTTATTATTTGGATTTTTTTCCCATTTGTCACATACCTGTCAATGTTTACACAATGAGGAAAATCAACCAGCATTGGAAGCAACTGAACAAATCAGTTGATAATTGTGTACCCTCTTAACACACATCAATTCTGACTTCATAGAATTCAACTCAATCTCACGGCTATTCTGAAAATCAGTGTCGAGATTGTCACATTTTTAAATACAGATAGAATTGGCCATGGCTTCTTTTAAGCCACTTCTAAACCAGGTTACAAAGTAACTCCCTATCATCTATGATTACATCATCAGTTTCTCTGGCCCTCAGGAATTTGAAAACCCTCGAAATGTCAGTATGTTTTTATTTATCTTAAGCTAACCTAGGAACAGTAGTTTACATACATGAAGAATTATGACATGGGAAAGAGAAATCTCTCAAAACCAAAAAAACTCATAAATGTGTCACTAAACCTTGAACAAGTCTCAGCACAGTTGCCTGCTGATGCAATGTTGATTGCTGGCTATAAACTACATTTGCAGAAACTTCTTTTGAAACTCATTGAAATGTTTGTGAAAAACATTTAATAATATACTGAAGTTGCACAGAAATACAATAACAAGTGCTAAGGATAATGTTGGAGTACCAGGTACAAAATCAGGATTAGAGAGCTTCAGAAAGAGGAGATCTAGAGTATTTTGAAAGAGATAAAGGTAATAGTTGGGTTCCAAAATGAAAGGAGTGGCTTTTGAGATGGAGGCATGTATTGTGGATGAGTGACCATAAGCAGATTTGTATCATCTTGTATTCTAAAAATGGTATTAATTGGCTCTGTGAGGAGGATAACAGAGAGTTTTATAATTTCGTAGCTAATGAGAGCTATTACAGCTTTCTAAAGAGCAATTAAAAAATAGTTGAGAAGCAAGAGGCAGAGAGGGCTCTTGAAATAATTTGAGTGCACAGTCTTTAGAGATATGATTAAGTATAAAGATGACAGGCCAAATATTAAAATGTAATAAATTTTGATGATAGGATGAGGATTCAAAGAGATGGGTTATAGTAAATTCAAGGTTATAAGCCCTAGAGGAATAGAGACTGAGAAGATGGCAGCTGTCGAGCACAGTGGATAATTGAGAAGCTGAGGGATTTCCATGAAGAAGATAGAGTTGTAAACAACTGGTCAAAAAAATAAAAATAGAACGATAAGAAGGAGCAGGGATGTGGACCAAATTGAACATGTATTTGGAGATACCCAGGTAAAAGTGAATGCCAAAACTCCTGAAGAATGGAGGGTGCTATAGAGAAAGAACAGGCTACGGGCAAAGGTTCGTAGGTTAAAGGAGGGAGCCCTCAAAGGTGAAAGATGACAACCAAAACCATCATCAAGCTTAACATTGACGTGTCCTTAGCACGGAAGTCAAAAAGAGCAATATTCTGATATGTGTCTCTCCAGCTGTCAATGAGGGCTCTTCTGAGCTTAGTCTGAGTTCTCCCAGAATCCTCAAGAGTTACCAAAGGCAGAAAAGATGTGTTCCTCCCATGAGTCCAGCTTTGAACCAATGTCTTCAGAGAGAGAGGAATAGGTTTCAAAATTCTGACCTTGGGAGGTAGGGTCAGAGAGGGCCCCTCCACCCCTGCTAGGATCAGGCAGGCAGTTCACATCTACCTCAAGAGGCAGCTGGGGCTTCCAACTTTTTGCTTCAGTTCCTGGAGCAGAGTGGTTGAGGAAAAGCTCCTGCCGGGGTGTGGGTTGAAAGGATTTCCCACTCTGGCGCCGTGACTTGGCACGCCTGTTTTGGAACCACACCTAGAAGGAAGAAAAAAACTGCTCTGCCTTGGAGTTCGTATGCTATTATGATCATCAATCATAATAATAAGCTCCAGTTTAACGTTTCCTGATTCCCTGCTCCAGAAGCTTTAAGGTTTTCAGAAAGCACTTGGGCTGATGGTTAGAAGCACATTGGACCTGGCTTTCTCTGCCTCACCATTCCCAAACACAAAATTTGAATGCCTTTTCTACCTACACTTTATGGGGACATTTGCAATGAAAAATGGAGTCCTAGAAGTACAAACACTTAGAACTCATAGGAATATTGCTACACCTGAAGATTATAGATGTTAAAATGATTTTACAAAATCATTTTTGAAACTCCCTTGTCAAATTAATCAAGAGGGTATTTTGCTTAATGGACTACACTTCTGTGAATAAATTTTCTGCTCACCATTTCCCCACAAATGCTGTGTCCTGCCTAGGAAACCTTGCCAACTGTTGAAACTGACAGATGAATTGCTACCAGGAATGCAGAGAAAACAAGTTCACTCTCTCCCAATGTTAAAATGTAAAAACTGCACTTGGCAAAAAGGCAAGCTTCCTATTACCACCAAGCCCCAGGGTTCTGATCTAAGTTATTTTAGGCAATAAAAGCTCCTTACCCTGGATTTTGTCTTGAATCTCTAGACAAAAGGCAGGAGGTTGGTTCAAACTGTAACAAGAAGGAAAGCCATCCAGACGCTCCTGGCTTTGCCCCAGGATACTACTACACCTTTTGAACCGAAATCTCAGAACCAATACCTGCCAAAGAAATGGCCTGGGGGTAACTTGGTGAACTAGCCCTGTCCTCTGTCAGGTCCCCATCTCAAATTCAAAGTCAGAAATCCCCAACTGCCTCTCATCTGTTCCTTCTTCCTGGATGAGTAAAAGAGTGTAAAAATACTTTCTATTGCCTTCCTTTTGGGGATTTAGTTTCTGTCCATTTCAAAGACCCAGTTAGCCTCCTAGGAGGGCACCTATCATACTAAATAATGAGAGAGGGGTAATTGAGGGTGTGCCTGAATTAGTTCATTGATGCCTCCCGGCTGGAGATAAACAACTTGCCCGACGTCGCGTGAATAAGTGGGCGCTGTGGTCTGGCCTACGGCTCCTGGGAACCCAGTTCCACCCGCGGAGCGTCCACTCCAGGCCGCCCCGGGCCGCTCACCTGGATCCTGGACTCGGGCAGCAGGGTGAGCGCCGCCAGACGCTCGCGCAGATGGATGTCGGGGTACCTGGTCCGGCGGAAGACGAGCTCCAGCAGCTGCAGCTGCTCGGGGCTGAAGGACGTGCGCTTGCGGCGCTGCGAGGCCGACGGGGCGACCGCGCCTCTTGGTGGGGCAGGCGGCCCCAAGCCCGAGGAGCTGGGCGCGGTCGGCCCGGGGCTCCTCCGCAGGAAGCCGCCGAGCGCCGGCAGGGTCGCGGGGGCGCAGCGTGCCGGGCCCAGGCCCGCGGGGCACGCGGGGAGCGGGAGGGTGGCGGGGATCGGCGGCTGCAGGAGCGGCCCGCTGGCGTGGGCGGGCGGGCACGCGGGGAACGAGGCGCTCTCTCCCGACCGGAGCTGGCCGGACCCTGCTGCGGCCATCACTGCCCGGACCCCAGTGCACCACCCGGGAGGAGCAACCCCTGCTTATACAGGCCTGGGGGGCGGCACGATCAAAGCAGTAGACGCGGGGAGGCCCGTGTCCCTTTGGGGTGCGAGCCCGCCCCCAGCCCTGCCAGACACCGGTGGGGAGTAATCGCTTCCGCTGGCCATGGGATGCAGGGAGGGAGGCGTGAACTTGGGCCCCAGCCGTCCTGTCCCGTCCCCTCCCCCGACCTGTCCGACACCGCAATCAACATCCCCAAGAGAAGGTTTGCTTGGGGAGGGGCAGCAGAGGGGCTGGGGTGCTTGGAGTGAATGCTGGCAGAGCCTCCCTCTGCTGGGGCTGAGGGCCTGTGCCCTCCCTCTCTGGCTTTCCCTCTGGTCATCATCAAATATATTTATTCCCACGGCTCTCTTCCCCGCCATGTGCTAGACCCTGTACCAGGTTGGTCAAACAGCCCAGCCCTGGCCTCTGCAAGCCTCCCCAATGCATCCTGGGTCAGCAGGCAGGAGGGGAGGGACCTCAGAGTGGGCAGAAAACTCACCCGGGGTGGAGGGGGGGTGGAGGGGGGGCGTGGAATCCTGCCTGGAAGGTCTCAGGGCCTAAGAATAAGAATCGCCTAGGCAGCGCAGGCTTGAAAATATGCCTGCGTTTGGTAGACGAGTGAGTGGCCTTTCTGGAGATCTCCAGCAGTGCTCAGGACCTGTCCATCTGGAAGGGAAGAGATGAAATGACCCCAACAAGTTTTCACTCTGTCTGAAGCAATAGCTCTTTCTCTCCACTATTAAGGTTTCTCATTTAAGGTTCCTATTTTACCCTAAATTGTACCATAGTTAAGATATGGTTTATATCTGTGTCCCATACTAGGTTATAAAGTCCTTGAGCCCAGGAACCCATTTCTCTCATTCATTCATTCATTCATCCATTCATTCACATCTGTTGGATGTCTTACTGTGGGTACTTGCCATGTATAACCCCAATAAATGCCTGGTGAATTCGGTGTCACTGGGGTAGCTTTATAGAAAAAGAAGCCCAGGGTCTGCTGGTGGAATTCCCTGCCTCAGCGCAGACTCACAAGAGGGGAACATGACAACCAGGCCTTCCTGCTCCCGGCACCTGAGTCCTGGTTTCTAGGGGCTTTTCCGGGTCACTGACTCCACAGAGGCTCTTTGTGGGGAGGCCCCTTCAGGGCACAGCCCCAGCCCTTTCCTCTCCATCTATTACATCAGTACACATCCGCCTCAGCAAGAGTTTGGATATTTTCATCCTTGGCGGATATTCCAGCGTCAAAGCACAAAGTAGTCTCAGGGCTGCTGCGAAGGGGCTCCTTGCTGGGACCGGCTGGCAGGGGGACTCCGGCTGAGAGCCCTGAGCAGCTCCTGAGGCTCTCTCACCACACCTTCTCCTTTCTTGTTCTCCTTCCCACCTCCCTTCCTCTTTCTTTATTTCTTTGCCAGGAAATAGATGGGGTGGGAAGCCAGACCCTCTATTTTTTCTATGCTCATTATTGTTTCCTTAACTCAAAAAGCATTTATTATAGTGTCAGTATGTTAGATTGTTCTCTCAATCCCATGAAGCAGGTACTCTAACCCCAAATTTACAGGTTAGGAAATATTCTGCAATCCAGAGACCCAAATGACTCGAAAGCCACTGTACCAAGCTGCCCTCCAGACAGACTCCTTGGTTATTGCCGAGCTCCCCCTGCCACCCCAGGAGGATGAAGGCCCGTCCTCTCTCCAGGCTTGGAGGTTGTCTTTTCAGCACATCAGGTTCATTAGGTCCTGGTCACAGGAGGCAATGATGGAGCACAGGCCAGCCCACAAGTTTGTTACTGTAGCTGTCAGAATTTCTTACCACCAGTCTTAAAAGACAGGGGGAAAAAATAACAAAAAAAACCAGATTTACATGTTTAGATAGTTTCCCAAACCACCCCCAGCTTCCGTTTATGACCAGTCATTTCATTAGTCCCCACAGGTCCATTTTTCCTGGCCTACTGCAAAGCAAACAGCCCTGGGGCTCCTCCACAAGTGAGCAAGAAGAAACCACAGGTTTGCTGGCTGCTGCCGGGGGCTCAGCAACTAGAGATGGTGGGCAACCAGAAACTGCCCTGGGGTCCAAGGTCAGGGGAATTCTCCAGCTTCTTCTGTAGAAATTTCCCTGACTCCTTTGTGCAAGCTTCATTCCCCTCTGCTGTCTGCTCACTGGAGCAGGCAAAATGGACCTGTAATTAATGGAAGCTAGTGAAGGTTTGAGGAAGTCATCTAAACAGGGAAGGCTGATTTTATCCTGTCTTCTAAGAATGGTGGCCTTAAATTTGGATAATCCTCCAAATTTATCCAAATAATCCTCCACACAGACTAAACAGGCATTATCCTTTCGGGGCTGCTTGTTATCTTCTATATTGAAATAAGATTTCAGCCTCTCCATCTCTCCTCCTTTTGTTCTAAAATGAATTTTTAATTGCATATGCTTGCATATTGCTAAAAAATAGCCTCTGTGAGGATACAGTAGAAACACAGGGTTGGAATCGGCAGTCAAGTGTTAGAGAGGGAGATTTTTATTTTTCATTTTATACCTTTGGGTGCAGTTTTGTTATTTTTTTATTCCCGTACATGTATTATATTTATATGTACATTCTTTAAACCTAGTTTTTCGGTGACTGCATGCAATGTAGAATCCTGGACTGGATCCTAGAAAAGAAAAAGAACATTAGTGGGAAAACTGAATAAAATCTGTAGTTTAGCGAAAGAGGAAAAAAAAATAGTTTTAAAATTTTGAAGCAGGGAGTGCAATGGAATGTACCTGGACAGAGATGCTGCTGCACTATGAAAGATCTGTTTCCCAGTTCTCCTGAAATTTTCATTGATTGGGGTAGGAGAGATGAATGCCTCTGCAAAATAAATAAATAAATAAAAATACCTCTACAAAAGCTCTACTGTGTAGAGCTTTTATTTTTATTTCACCTCTTCTCAGTGAAATAAAAATTATTTTCTGCTTCTCCTGGTTGATAGAACTTCTAAAATAAGGGGTTTGCACTAAATCTAAGTTCTCGACTCCTTCCTCAATTACCCTGCTGCAAACATACATGACTATTCGTTCTTCTATATCTCTGTTTCCTCAACTGAAAACCCTTTTTGGCAATATCGTAAAAAAAAAAAAAAAAAAAAAAAAATTGTGATTGCAAATTATTTTCCCAAGATAATCTGTGCAATTTGACTACATTGATCTGTGAAATTTATACTTTGACTAGTCTCCAGAAAGTACATTCGTCTAAGGAAGCAAGTCAGTTTATCAAGTTTCACAATAGTAAACTGACGTCTGGATCAGCTGGAGGCAGCAGGCACTAAGCTCAAGGCTCTGGAATCTTCTTCACCAGATCTGGGTTCACTCACCACTACATTTGCTGAATGCTTCTAGCCATTATTTATATGTGGTCTGCCATATAAATGACAGCATCTGTTGAACACAAAGGAGGGCAAGGTGAAATAGAAGACAGTCCTCAGAGCTGCTTCGTATGTAACAGGGGAAGGCTGGTAAATACAGGTAAGGATGCAGTAGCAAAGCAATCAGTAAAAATCCACACAGCATTATCCGGAGCCGGGCCAGCTCTGCAGCAACCCCAGGGCTGGGGAAGTAGCCACTGGCCGCTGTCCTGCTCTTCATTCTCAGCATTTCCTACCAGGTACCTGCCACTGACACGCAAACATCACAGAGGCCTCCCTTTCCAAGTGCTAAGTGCTCTCTTCCCCAGGTCTCTTTGTTTTTCACGTTGAGTCCTCTCTGCTGCCCTAAGACGGACGGGTGGGCCAGCGCAGGAGCCCTGGGTGTTTATTAAAGAGAAAACCAGGAAAAGGCACCCAAGGGGAGTCGATGGCTCTACTCCCACCTTGTGAACCCCAGAGCTGTCTGCCCCTTTGAT
Source organism: Myrmecophaga tridactyla (assembly GCA_004026745.1). Classification (NCBI taxonomy): domain Eukaryota; kingdom Metazoa; phylum Chordata; class Mammalia; order Pilosa; family Myrmecophagidae; genus Myrmecophaga; species Myrmecophaga tridactyla. The sequence continues at coordinate 16,466 of PVIY010039330.1, forward strand.
CCTGGCCTCACTTTGATTTCATCTCCTCTTGCAGCCAGAGCCTATTCAGTTTCTGAAGTTTATTTCAGAACCAGTGGTTACAACAGATTGAAAGACAACACCCCCCAAAGGTTTGAATGTGCCAGGAAAGTGATAAAATGTTAAAAGGTGTTTTTGTTGTTGTTCTCCAAACACTGTATAAATTCAAATGACAAACACAAAATAGATTTTGAACCCAACAAATTGAGGTTTTTAAAATTATGATTCCTTTACTTCTCATTATTTCTACCCAAAGCTTCTAAGTAGTAAAGCCTCCCCTACGTGAGTCTTTATCGAGCCCAGTTCACATAGCTAACCAGTAAAGTTCAAAGGACATTTCACCCTCAGCAAAATGAAACCCTATGTGTCTACGCTCTTGGAATGAAATGAAAAACACAAACAGCTAGCAGAATATTTGATCCAAAATCTGGCATTGTTCTGAAATTTCTTTCTGTAACCTGGCTACTGAGCTCCTGAAGTATGGCTAATGCAACTGAGGAGCTGAATTTTTTATTTTATTTCATTTTAATTGATTTTAACTTAAATAACCACATGTGGCTAGTGGCTTCCATATTTGACAGAATAGTTCTATACCATTATCCAGTGGATCATTCTTCTTTGATCATCTTTTTCTGTATAGATGCAGTGAGGTATCTAGTTAATGCAAAAATCATACCCTAGATTTGGATTCTACACCATCATTTTTTTTTCACTTTTTTTATTGTATAGTATAATACATATACAAAGCAAAGAAATAAAAAAGCAACAGTTTTCAAAGCACTCTTCAAAAAATGGTTACAGGATAGATCCCAGAGTTTGTCATGAGCTACCATATGATCCTCTCATATTTTTCCTTCTAGCTGCTCCAGAATATAGGAGGCTTGAGGGCTTAAATACATTTTTATCATCACAATCAACTTTTTTTTCCTTCTTTTTTTGTGAACAATAACATATATACAAAAAGCTACAAATTTCAAAGCACAACACCACAATTAGTTGTAGAACATATTTCAGACTTTGACATGGGTTATAATTTCACAATTTTAGGTTTTTACTTCTAGCTGCTCTAATACTGGAGACTAAAAGAGATATCAATTTAATGACTCAGCATTCATATTCCTTAGTTAAGTCCTATCTTCTATGTATAATTCCACCATCACCTTTGATCTTTCCATGCCTCTCTCTGGGGTTGTTTGGGCTACGGCAATTCTAAATTTTTGATATTGGGAGGATCTGTCACTAATATGGGGTTTGGAGATGGAACTATCTGATGTTCTGGAGAGGCTGGGCTAGGTTTCAGGACTTGCCTGGACCAGGGACCCATCTGTAGGTTGTAGGTTTCTGGAAAGTTACTCTAGGGCCTGGAACCCTTGTGGAATCTTATAAATTGTCCTAGGTGTTCTTTAGGATTGGCTGGAATGGTCCTGGTTGGGGGTTGGCAGGTTATGACAGGTAGCAGGGTCTACTTGAAGCTTGCATAAGAGCAACCTCCTGAGTGGCCTCTCGACTCTATTTGAACTCTCTCTGCCACTGATACTTTATTAATTACACCTCTTTTCCCCTTTTTGGTCAGGATGTATTTGTTGATCCCACATACACCATCATTTTTATTATGTAAACGGAAACCTGGATTATCAAAATGACCTCATTTTCATAACAGACAGTCCAATAGATTTGACTGAACAGTGTATTAAATAATACTATCATTTTCACAAATGGTATTTCTTCAAAAGTGTTTCTCAAACATTGTCATTTGGCTTAAACCCTATTTAGTGTTGATCATATTGTTCTCTTCATTATAACCATATAATAAAACTTGTCTTCAGAAATTCTCTGTGGGATGTGAAATGGTACGTGACACTGAATCACTTTAAATCGAGTATCTTGCAAGAGGTCACACTGGACACGGAGAGTAAAGAGAGAAGTGTCAGGAGAATGCAGAACTTGCCAGTATCTTTCTTTTCTGACTCCAAATAATTTATGCAGTTGTCACCAGACACCCAGAGTAACCTAAGATCACCTCTGCACTATGTTTCCCAGCTACAATGTGTATGTTGGGTGTATCTTCCCAAAACACCATCTTTTGCTGGATTGCTACAATAACGGAGAGACATTAGGGGAGGTAAGATACCACCCTAGCACCCAAACACAGATTCTTAGTGGATATAGAAATATTAGATTTTAATCCTTTCAAATAGATTTTAATCCATTTCAGTGTGCTGTAGGAAGGGGTGGTTTAAAATTAACAGTTCCACTTTCCCAGGGCAATTGGGCATTTTGCTTTTCTAAGTAACCTGAACTTTTGGTAATCGTTTGGATGGAAGAGAAAGCCACACTGGCCTCCTCTTTTTTCAGATTCAACTCCGTACCCTGAGAAATAGTTTGAAGAGGCCCATCCTGGTCACATACAGGACAATCTGAACATCAGTAAGAATAACTACAGCTATGGATTGAAATACAACAAATATGTTAAAATCCATGATCATTTTAAAAAAAACGAAACCTCCTTGGTCATTTTGGAGGGCTGTAGAGGACAAACTATTCCCCAAACTGGTAAATAGAGGAAAAGCAGCAAGTTTTTATCCTGCTTGTTCTGAATGACTGGAACAAAGTAAACAAATTGTTGATGATGGAAAATTTATCCTTTTTAAGAAGCATTCTGATGATAAATGAAGAAGGAATGAGAGAGTGAAGAGAAACCCATTTGGTAATCCATAATGAAATAATGGACTTAGGCAATAGTCATCAATAGCTCCTAATATCTAAATCTTGGCAGAAATACACACCATCACCTCTGAAGCATTTTTGCCAAAATAGAGAACTACAATCTCATCAAGCTGTCAGAGCTCATTACAAGTGCAAAACAAGTACAGGGAACAGTAACATGTCACACACTAGCCTAGGAATACAATCAACAAAACCCCGACTATGGGAAATTCTATAGGACTAACAGCCAGTTTCTTCATCAACTATATTACAAACAAAAAAGAGTGAGAGAGAGAGAAAAAAATAGCCTAAAGCTTAAAAGAGCTAACATACCAACCAAATGCAATGTTTAAGTCAAACCATCTGTAAAAAAAAAAAAAACAAAGGACTTTTATAAGACAAGTTGGGAAATGTAAACATTAGATACATGATGATATTAGCAAATTGTGTTTTTTTCTTTTGGGTTGTGACAATATTTTGCAGTTATACATTTTAAGAGATTTTTTTGTCTTTTAGAGATATGTGCAGAAAGATTGGCAGATAAAATAGTAAGATATATAAAATGTACGGGATTTGCTTCAGATTATCTAATTTGGGGCAGGAAGAGGAGTGGGGAAAACTGGAAGAAACAAGATTGGCTAGAATTGATAACAGTTGAACAGCTGGGTGATGAGGTTTCACTATACTATTCTTTCTACTTTTGTGTGCGCTTGAAATTTTCCAGAAAAAGAAAAAAGCAATAGGCAGTACCTTTGAAAGAAGTGGGAAATATCGAACATGAGAACAAACACAGCACTCTGGAAAGCGAGGTCTGCAGGTCTGGGAAGCGGCCCTTAGAGGAGACGGCCTCGATCACCCCACTTGGAGCTGAGGGCTGGGGGGGGTAGTTTCTCAACCATTCAAACAACAGGGCTGGGATCCATTAAGAGTTGCAGGAGCGGGGCTGAGGTGCTGCCTGCAACTGTTACTGAATAGTGGCTTGGTTTTTGCAGCTATTTCTGGTGGGATGAGGAAGCAGTGGTTTAATGGATCAACAGGAAATCACCTCAGACTGGTCCATCCAGCAAAGCCTTGTCCTTTCCCGGGACTGAGAGGCACGTGGAAAGCCATAGCTGATCCAGCTGCTCATTCCTACGTGGCTGGGGGGCAGTACGGGAAAATGAGCGTGAGCAACAGCAGGGTTTTCCTCTAGGGAACCTGCCATAGGCCGGGCTGCAGGGTCAGGGGCTGCAGAGTCACAGGTCGGCATTCACTGGGCACCCAGGACGACCGGCCTGTGCTCAGCTCCCCTGAGGACACGGGGACGAGGCGGGTAAGTGGCGGTAAGGAAGGGGCAAGCATGGATCTGAGGGAAGGCTTTCCCGATGAGGGTGCAGCAGCCGCACCTTGAAGGGAGGCAGGGGTTTAGGCAGGTTGTAAGGGCGACACTGGGAGAAGACCAGAGGATAGAAGTACAGACAGAGGAACAATACAGGAGGACTGGGGGCCCACCCGATGGACAGCTGGGGCCAGTGTGGCAGCAAGTATGGGGAGACGGAACTAAATCCAGGCCCCTAGAGCCTCCAGAGGGAGATGTAGAACCCCAATCAGAAGGTTTGGTTTCCCTACACAGAAGGGAAGTCGAGATTCTTATTCAACTGCTCTTGGGGAGCTTTTTCTCCTTCTGAAAACCTTCTCTACACAGGAGCTCCTTTTCTTCTCCTTGCCCCTCCCTGCCCCTCAACCCCCATCCTCCCCCTGCGTTGAGTTTCCTGGTGTCTGTAGGAACTTTGTCCTAACTATCGTTAAATTTCCCCAAAATAAGGAGGGGCTAGAAGTCAGGTCCGTGGCCAAGAGAAACAGTCAGAGGTCAGCACGGGACTGCCCTTCATTGATCAGTCTGGGGAGAAAGAGACCCGCTCCAGCCCTGGTCCTGAAAGTGACCAGAGGGAGGCTTAAGGCCCTGCCCCGGGCCAGCCACCCGGCGCGCCCGCTGCCCCTCGCCCGCCTCTCGCGGAGCCTCCGGGCCTGCTGGGGAGGGAGCTCGCTGGGTGGGCTGCGGTTCTGACTCTGCCCGAAAACCCGCCTATCATCTCACAGTCTTCCCGGGAGGGGCCGGTGCGGCTTGGCTGGGCCCTGCGGTCCTGCTGCGGCGATGGTCACCTCCGGGCTCAGGGAACGTGCGGGATCCCGGGCCGTGGCCCGAGGCCCAGCGTGGCTCGGCTGGGCTGCTCCCAGCCCCGCTTCTAGGGAATCCCGCCGGGCCGCGGTCACTGCACCCATGACCCCAGCCTTGCAGCACCCGAAGCCTGAGCTCTGCACGCTTCAAGTCTGAGCTCCCCCTTCCTGCCCAGCCCCTGTCCCCGTAACGAAATGCCCTTTTTCTGAGCATTTCACGTGAGCGAGATCAGGCGAGACTCGTCTTTTCTGCGTCTGGCTTATTTCACTCGGTGCGGACTGCCCAGCTCCGGACCCAGCCGCCTCCCGCACCTGTGGTCCCGCGCTCCCGGGCAGGAGGCAGGGGTGGGCAAAGGGACGCCTCTTCCAGGATTTTCCAGAGCCGGGACGGCTGCCCGCGGCTCTTAGCTACAGGTAGAGGTTCTCAGGGAGGAGGAGTGACCAGGCCAAGGAGCCCTGGGCAAGGAACCCCGACGGCTCCCACGGCCCTGGCCCCTTTGCACGTGGGATTTCACGAGTCCTTCCTCGCGGCAGCTCCGCAGGGGACGGGAGGTGACCCAGAGCTGGCCGCTCAGGGCTCCCCCCTCCTCCTCCAGGTGGACCCTCCCCTCCTGCCGGTGTCCCAGGAACTGGGCTCCTCCTGATAACTTGCCCAGACCTACCCGCCTTGCAGGCCCCGGGCAAGTCCGCCTTCCTGGGGAGAGGCAGGCCTCTGTCTGGGCCGCTCCTCGCTGTCGGCCCCACCCCCACCCTCACCCTCACCCTAACCCTCACCCCCACCCTCACACTCACCCTAACCCTAACCTTCAACCCGCGCTGTTTTCCAGCCATTTCGCATTAGTCAACTTCTGAACGGTGTTTTCCCCTTATAGAAGTACCCTATGTTCATTATAGACAAATAAAAATAATTCAGGGTGGGGCGTGGGGAAAACCCATAAAAAATGTAACTGGGGACATAGCTTATCAATCCTTTCATGAAGAACCTTTTCTGTGTGTGTGTAATTTCCTGCATAGTTTTTATGTAGACTAACCTTGTTTCCTTAACCAAACTATAATGTTTTTGTGGGCATGAATGTTTAATACTACTGGACCCCATGTGCCTGGCACAATATAAAGTGCATAATAGGCTCTCAATATATATTGGAGTGGTTAATTGAAAAAAAAACTCCACAATCTAAAATCTGTGCATATGTACATCTGCTGGGAAAGCATTTGCTTTTTTTTTTTTTAAGAGCAATCATGTCTTAAACTCTTAAACACTTCCTTGTGTTTTAGCTTTGAAAGGACTCAGGCTCTGCAGAATGTTCTGGAGAATCAATCCCTAGGTGCTCCAGTTCTGAGAAGACACTGCCTTGGTTAGGCCAGGCCTGCCCTAGACGCATCTGCTGCTGACCCCGGGTGGGAGAAGAGCACAATTAAGTTCACTCTGAGAGGGGCCTGAGTGAGTTTTGGTCTGAGCTGGGGCCATTGGGTCAGACTTTGTTTTCACTCAGAATGTTTTGAAAGCCTGGAGGTCAGGAGAGGAACAGAAAGATGCAGACACACCTGCCTCCAGCTGGGTCTGGAGAGGCAGGGTCAGTGAGAGCAGGTGTGAGGACAATGTGATCTGAGTCTGGGGACTAAAGGAGTGGAATTTGGCAGAGCCTGGATGTGCGAGGGCTGGCTAAAACGATTTGGGGGGTGTCCACTCAACTCTAAAGGGCCCCTCTCATGGCTTTTCCTCGAAGCAGGAGTCTGTGTGTTCAGGTTAAGTGCTACCTGGAGCCTGGCTGTCATCCTGCAGGGCCAAGTCCTGCCCCCCCCCCCACCCCCCCCCCACGCCAGGCCCCAGCTG
>PVIY010039331.1:0-23176 GCA_004026745.1 Myrmecophaga tridactyla
CTGGGGCTGGGCTGGGGCTGGGCTGGGGCTGGGCGACTAGGCACCCACAGGTGGGCAAAGGACAGGGCTGAGGACAAAAGTTCCCCAGTGCAGAGAACCTCTTCTCCTACATCACCTGGAATCAGATATCAGGTCCACTGATGTGGCCCTGGGATGTTGGGGACTTAATTCCTACTTGAATAATTCATACCCCCTTGAATAAGTGGGACCTGTACAATAGCGATTATTGGTCCCAACACTCTTGTCTTTGAGTTGGGGCAAACCAGTAGTGCTTTCATGCAGATCCCAGCCCAGGTCCGCAGGATTCTGAGACAGTGCTCAGATGATATTGCAAGGCCCTTTTCAGGAGTCTAATTCCACTAGCCCTTCTGGTCACTGGAGAGTTAGTTGGCCCCTGCTGCCCACTGGATAGCTGGTGATCTTAAATGTGAGGCTTCTCTTTATTCATTCAGAACACGGTTCTGAAAACCCATACGATGGATTCCTCCTCTGGAGTAAGTTCCCTGCACTGAGGTCACTAGAGGGCATCACACTTAGAGGGCACAGTAGGGCACATGGGCCATTTCCTGGGTGCACTCGATAGGTTCCACAGCCCCAGGCTACACAGGCAAAGCACTGCCAACGGACAGGGTGGGCCTCCAGAGATCCTGATAATTTGGCAGTAGTGTCTATGGTTCCACAGCAGGGTGGGCCAGAGGGGGTCTAGGGTCTCCAAGAGGCCTGTCTCATTGGACCACTCTGGATTTCATACGTGTCCCTCTTACTGTTCTCTTTATCGTCCACCCCTCACGACCCCCTCATGCCAATGGCAGGTCATGATCATCCCCACCAACCAGGCAGAAACCCGTAAGTCCTTCCGACGTAGACCAGCAGCCAAACTCAGGACAGCCGTGAGCATCTCCACACCCTTCTACTGCCTCTTGGTCACTCCAGCCCCTGATTATAACAGGACTGCAGAGTGCTCTGGGGGCGCCCCCTTTATCTCTCTGATCTTGCATCCCAATGAGGCTGGGCCTCTTGCTTCTTGGCATAGAGAGATCTGGGATCACGACACGGACAGTGGAAAAGGCCATTTGTATTAGTGGGCTTTTAGAAGGGAAAGAGGCTGCAAGCATGGGAGCTCAGGGCTGCAGGCACATCTGGCCACACATGGCACACCTGGCTGTAAACTTCTACAGTCGGGTTGAGCAGGGCTACTGCAGAACCTTCAGCTCATCCCAACTGATCAGGCCAGGCGAGGTTCAGGCAGTGCTTTTGGCAGGAACTGAGGGGCCCATTCCTGGCCAATATCTTGCTTCTCCTGCCCTGTACTAGTAGGACAATGTCATCTTTTCCAGAAGCCCTCCACGCCAGACTCCCTTTCCCACCCCAGTAGGGGCTGCCTGATACCCATGCTCAGTGAATTTCTTGGCCTCGTTCTCCAGCATCACCGTTGGCCATCCTGAAGTCTTCTGTTCTCTTTGGGGAGTGTGAATCGAGGGCAGCTACAAGTCAGGGCACGTGGCTTTGACTCTCAAGGTTGGCCTGCATTCTAGGATGTCATATAGGAGCCCGGGAGCCTGTCAGAGCTGGCCACATCGGACAATCAAAGGTGCTTCTGAAGGAACCTCCAGACCTCCATCAGCGGAGGGAGCTGGACCCTACTGGCTCCTCCTAGACCTTCATCTTGTGCTATAGTCAGACATCTGCACAGCATCCTGGCTCCAAGGGCTTCTGGGAGAACATGGCCAGGGCCTGGTCTGTCTCTCTGCAGGTATTCCATGGACATAGGTGCCCCACCAAAATGGCCACATTTCTTAGAAGGCCTGAAATGTGGCCTCAAGCCCAAGCAGAAAAACATAATGCAAGAAACAGTATATCCTAGTCTGGCCTAACCCTTAGCAAAAGAGTTAAGCTGTCCAGCTCAGTTTGGGATGTCTAATTCCTTTTCTTTTCCTTCCAGTCCGTCTCCCCACCCTTTGCAAGTGAAACTTTCTCTTGGGAAAGGATCTGATGATGTGTCTCCATAGGATGGTACAGATCACTGGTAGGGTTTTGTGTGTTACCTGGGAAAGGTAACAGTTGTATTTTACTAGGGACAGAAGCCTCTCTTTGACCAGCAATATTTTGGGCCTCGTGCTCCAGCCTCACCTTCCTGGTGAAGTTGAAAAGAAGCAGTCTTGGCCATCCTGAGGTCTTCCATTTGGGAAGAAGGTAGAGATGGTATTTTGGAGGCCATGTAATCATATTTCTTTCTGATATGACTTCAAAAGCAGGCATCTTGCTTGGTCCGTGTCCTTGCATCAATTGCATATTCCAAGAGTCCCAGAATTTCTGCCCACGAATATCCATGTTCCAGCGGAAATGCCCCATATCCTAGGGCCTGGTATCCCCAGGGAACATCAGTGGGTGGAAGCTCTTGGTCCAGCCAGAAGATGCTTGAACGGGGTCAAATTGCAAAACCCTTTTGAGCAGCCACTGCGTCTTCTAGGCCAGATTGCCACAACCCTAAGAGGAGCAGACACACAGGGCAAGTAAGCACAGATGTGTGGAAGGAAATCAAGGTGTCCCCAGCTGAGAGTCTCAGATTGGTCCCAGGTGTATCCAGAAAAACCCAAACCAGAATAGCCTCTCTACATTTTCACAACCTCCAGGCACAGTGACACTTTACCCAGAGTTGTTTGGCCACAGGGGCCCTCCAAGCTGGCATCTGGTCATCCACAATTCTAGAATATCTGAACCTGCATTGCCCTTAGGGAACACCTGGACCTACCCTTCCATTTCCAGATGCAGAAGGGGAGGCCCAGCAAGGTGGGAGGTGACCTGTCTGTGGGCACACAAGGGTGGGTCAGACCCTGGGTCTCCAATCACAGCCCCAGTACCTGGCCTTGAGCCATATCAGGTCATTCCTCTGCAAGTGGATGGAAAAGAAAAGGAAAGAGGGGAGCAGGTCTCCTTTTGAGCAGCTCTGGAAGGAGATGGAGTGGAGGATGGAGATTGAGACCCTGGGGCCAAGGTTGACCCTGGCATCTAGACTTTCCCAGTTGTCTGAAAGACATCTCAGGTGAAAGCTGTCATCAGCCCTTGACTCCCCGTGGCCTGTGCTGTCCTGGCTCATGTCTCCTTTACCGGTTCCAGAATCAACTTTTTTTTGCTTTCATCAGGTTAAGTCCACACCAGCTGGCAAGCTTCCTTTTCCTCTTTATAATGGACTGAATGGTACCTTCTGCCATTCTTTACCCTTGAAGAATATACATCGATCTCTTCTTCAATCAGAATGAAGAGGTAGATTGTCACTTTCTGTGCATACACTTCTCAAATAAAAATCTGACCTATGCTTGGTCTCTTTAGCCAGTGTCCCAAACAGCTTCCTTCCCAGGCTGGACAACCCTAGGGGCACATGGTGCCCTGCTGTTCTTCAGCATGCGTTCTTGGCTGGGTTCTGAATTTTGAATGAAAGAGCTGGAAAGGAGATCACTAAATCATCTCACCATTTTACAGATGAGAGAACTGAGGACCCCAGCGGTAAAGGAGTTTCTTTCCCCAGGCCACCCAGTGTTCAGAGCAAAGCCAGACTCAACCCATTGCCCCCCAGAGAAAACATCTGGTCTGAGACAAACTCTGGTCCCTGAAACTTTGCCCCAACCCTTGCGTGGGCTGGGCCTGGCCTGGAAATTCAGCAAAGGGGAACCATCAAGGCCTTTGCTTGTTTGATGATCAGAGGACTTACCACCTTTGTTCATGATTCACGTATTTGGGTGGTGGTCCTGGTGTGTCAGAGTGAAGGTACAAGAAGACGTCACCTCCATTGGGTGTAGTCATGAGAAAGACTAAGATGATGTCCTGCCGAACGTGGGCTCCTCAGAGTCGCCTGCCAAGCCCTTCTAGATCACCTGGGTCTTTCGTAGCTTTCTGAGGGCCAGAATCCATGTGCCACTTGTGAATTTCAGAGAGACACGTGCGTGAACACGTGCGTGCAAAACAAGGATCCGTGTGTGACTCCAAGGTCCCCAGATGCAGGGAGTCCCTGAATCCACCCTGCCCCTCCCAGGGAAAGGTGACCATGGGCCTCCCCCCTTTGCCCCAGCCTTGGGCAACATGCCGGAGCGTGGGCCAGAGCCGCGGGCCTCCCTGTGTGCTGTCTGTCAGTAAATGCTTCTCATTCCTTCTAGACCAAAGCTTTGATTGATAAGCTCCAAAAACTTGTGTCATCAGAGGGCAGATTTAAGAATCTGAGAGAAGCTCTGAAAAAGTAAGTGTGTGTCATTTTGTCGCTGTTGTTTTGTAAAGCATAGAACCGCATTGCAGAGGCATTCACGTGGCACACCTGGCTGGGACAGGAGGTCTGTCTGTCTGTCTGTCTACCCACAAGACCCCTAGACATCGTGAACCCCAAGGGTGGGTCAGCTTTGTCTTCCATTGTCTGCCAGAAAAGTTCCACAGCTTTGGTGGCCTTTCCCTGAGGAGGCACAGGAAACATGGTGAAATTCCAACAAGCGTAGTGATAGTGAGAATAATGGGATCCCAGACTCCCGGATTCTAAAATGCATATATATATCTTTTTCAATTTCAGATTTCCGACATCGGGATATGTTTTAAAGTTAATATGTTCATTTAATGCGATTTTTTATTTGAGAAGCAACCATCCAATATGAGTGCATTTTACAGACAATGGCATCTTGGACACTTTCCCCAAAAACAGCACCTTACAGTTTACAAATAGCTTTCCTAGCCTTAAGTGCATTTAACCCCATCAACAGACCCTGTAAGTGTGGGTTTCTCCACCTCGGCCCTGTGGAAAGTTTGACTCAAATGATTCTCTCAGGGGCTGCCCCGTGCAGTGTAGGATATATCGTGGTCTCTGTGGCCTCTTCCCTCAAGATGCCAGTGGCACCCTCCTCCATCCCCAGTTGTGACAATCAAAAATGTCTCTGGACATTGCTAAATGTCCCCTGGGGGAGCAAAATCACACACCCCCAGACCCCAACCCCCGTTGAGAACCATTGCTATGGGGCAGATTCAGCCATCCTGTTCATAGACAAGGAAGCCAAGGAATAGTGGCTGGGTAGAAGACACATGGCCACGGTGACCAGGCCCCAGCTGGCCCCCAGCGCCAGCACTGCTCTCTCGCTTTGCCTCGGGCTCCTTCCCAAAACTCAGCCCACTTGTGCACACTGTGGCCGCACACTCGAGTGAAATGTGACATCTGCTCTTATCGCTCCATGAGATGCTTATTGGGCTTCTGCGCTAGGTCTCTCATTGGCTGACTGGCCCCACTGTGCTCCCCTTGGTCACCTGAACAGACGTCCATTGGGGTGGCCCTGCCTCCCTCCCCCTGACTGGCTTCTCGCTGGACCTTAGAGAGACTAGGAGACCCCTAGAGTCAGGTTCCTACAGCACCCAGGCAGGGACGCCTCTTCTCCTGTCCATGAAGGATCCCATGATCGCTGCCATGCAGGGCCAACCTGAGGGCCCGGAACGTCAGAACCTCCCGCTTTTGTCAGTGGCTCTGCCACGCTGTCCTCCCGCCTCCCCCCATCCACCCTGCCAGCCTCGTCTGCCTGTTCTTCTCGTTTTCTTCCTGCTGTTCTCAGTCTGTCCTTCGCCAGCTCCGTGTGCCATTGCCTTGACCATCTCCACTTTGTGTCCTCAGATGGAGGTCCCACCCCTCTGTGCTTCTGCCCGGGCTCCCCTGTGGCCTGTGCTTGTGGGGCGCTCCCCCCACCCTGTGCTGTCGCCAACTTGTCCACTTGCCCTTGGGGCCTCTCCATCCGCCAGCTCACATGGCTTCTTCAGCCGCCGTGCCGCTGCTGCCTGCCCTGCCCTGCCCTGTGGTTCTGTCTCAGAGGCCCCGTCCTGGCTCTCTCACCTTTTCCACGTGACCTCTGGGCCTGTGGAGTCAGCTGTCCCAGACTCCTCTGCTCCCTGCAGCCCAGGGCAAGGGGTCGGCCTGGGGGCAATCTGGAAGCCAAGACCTTTATGCAGACCAGGTGCTTGCCTTCTGGAAACTTGGGCCAAACCATGGGGGGGAAGACGGGAATGAGGAAACCTGGGCAGATGTTCCCTGAGGCTCTACGATTGTCACCTCGAGCAATGCTACCGTGAACAGTCGGGGGGAGGGGAGACAGGCAGGGGGAGCAAGATGGCAGCCTGCCGGGCATGGCTGGTCCCCGGCCAGGCCAGGAGGCCGGCGGAGGGTGCTCAGTCCCATCCAGGTGTTCCAGGCATCCTTTTCAGCCTACATTCAAATATTAAGTGTTGTGCCAGCATCCAGGCTCTTGCCTTCACCAGCCAAGACTTCACCCCTACAGCCTACGTCCCTTTCTCCCAGTCACTCTCTTAAATATCCTCTGGCCTGCTTACAACCCTGGCTATGTGCCCCTCCAGCCCCCTTCCCTGGCACCTCTAGAGCGACCTCCTCTCCTCTCTTCGTTTCCCACACTCTCCTCTCAGTGCTGCAGCGATCAGAGCATTCCCGCAGCTCCCTGCAGCCAACTTTGGCCGAGAACTAAATTTAGCAGTGAGACTTGGGCCTGAGCATTTCAGGGGTTGGTTCCGGTTCTGCCAGCCTTGTCTGATCTCACCCCACCACACACTTGCACGCCTGCACCTTTTGTCTTTAATTTGAATAGGAAGCCCTTGATTTTTGAAAGGAACAAAACCCTCAAAAGGATTAGAAGCTGATGCAATAAAAAAACCTTTCCTTTTTGTTCCTTTAAATCAAGGGTGGGACTAGCAGCTCAGGGGCCACTCAGCTAGCTGTCCCCATGCCGTTTCCATGAAGAGCATGCAGGGAGTCCAGAGGCTGAAGTTCAGGAGTCCCAGAGCCGCAGGGGCCCCAGGCAGGCGGGTAGCTGTCTCAATCTTCCCTCGCTGCCTGTGACCGTATAGCAAAGGCCTGGCCTCCCGCCAGTGACCCAACAAAGCAGTTAGTATCCAGGTGGCCAAAAGCAGGATTGGACCCTGCTCCCTGCATTGCAGTTTTCTATTTTGTTTCAAAATATTGAGCATCAATCACCCTGCACCACGTGCCAGAACCTTGGACTGGGAGCCCAGGGGAGTCGGCCCTGCTGGCATCCCCTCCACTCCCCGAGCGCCTTTCGCATGGCCTCAAGGTGGGAGAAAGAGAGCCGCTCCCTGATCAGGGCCAGCAGAGGCTCGTCAGGAGGAGGGAGGCAGCGGGGCCGTGCAGAGATGGGAGGAAGGCCATGAGCATGGATGCTCGTCACCAGAACATTCCATGTGGAGGGGTGGATATCTTGCTTTCAGGAGCAAGAGCAGAGAGTCATTGATCTCGGTGACTCCACTTGGCGTAACCAGGAATTTCTGGGTAGAGAGAAAAATCAGGTTTGGGGGCTCCAGACCACGGGCCAGGCTGTGTGGATGCCGGGTGTGACCAGTGGCTGACACCCTCTCATCTAGCCGTGGCCTCGAACACCAGAGCGGTTCTCAGACTTGTGGGGTGGGGCGCTTTTGCTCAGTTCCCCGAAGCCTCAGACGCAGCAGCCTGAGGGCCCTGCCAAAAGAGGGGCCAGCCTGGAGCAGTCAGTTAGCTAGATCCTTACCAAGGGCCAGTCTGGGCCCCCGGGAGATGCCAAAATGTCCAGGTGGGAAGAGCAAGAGGCAGCCAGAGGTGGGATGTTTTGCCTGCACGAAGATCCCAGCACAGTTCCCCTTTTGGTCAGTTCCTCGCTGTGGCTCAGTCCCCACACAGTGGGGTCTTCCTTCTGCTCCCCACAACCCTCTCCCCTCCAGGTGCCCCCTCTCCCCCACAGCTGTGGCAGCCCCCAACGCTTCCTTGCTTCCTCGTATGCTCAGCCTCCCTACACCCCCCCGCCCCACCACGAAGGCAGGGAATGGGGAGGGGGCAGGCCTTGGGCTCGGGGGCCAAGGTGGACCTGTCAATCGGGAAGTCACCTCGGGGAAATCCACCTCTGGCACCAGAGCAGCCCATCCTGAACCCCACTTCCAGGTTCTCACGGGTCTGGATTGACCACCCTGTAAGCCCTTCCGAGATACCCCGGGTCCTTCCATCTCATGCAGCCTCCCCCTTTCCCCCTCTGTCCAAGAACAGGGTCCTGAAGCCCTCGGGTGACCTGCCATCACCTGAAGGCAGAGGGCCCGCCCAGAACCGGCCACCCAGCAGGCCCTGAGATCTTAGATCTTCTCTCCTCCAGACCCCCGAGCTCTGTGCCTCAGACCTGGAGCATGATGGAGAGAAAATAAAAAGCTGGGCCTAGACAATCATAGAAGTGTAAGGGCCAGAAGGACCCAGAGAGGTCCACCCGTGGCCTTTAGGAGCCATTCTTTTTGTTTGTTTGTTTTGATCACAGCCCACAGTAAGAAATACATTTGGCATCACAAACAGCCTATAAAAATGTAAATGTAACAGGAACAGAAATTCACAAAACATTCTACCCTTATCCTGTGCGATGAATTCAGGTGTTTCTGTTCTAATCCACTTCTTTTTTTCTTTTTTTTCTCTTTTTTTAAATCTGGGCAAAACCTACTGAATTGATTTCGGTACCCACAAAAGGCCCAAAAGCTACAGTTTGAAAACCATTCCATCCACTGTTTCCCAGGTTGTTGGTGGCCATCTCCTCCGTGACTTTGCATACCCAACTGTATTTTGTGTTCATTTAATAGTCTCCCTTAACTTAGCTCCCTTTAACAAAAAAAGAAAACTTTAGAGCATGACGGTAAATGGAAAAGCAGCCTACTTTGCCAAAAATGCAAAGTTATTATAAAACAGTAATGTGGTGAAAACAAAACAATGTTATGAAATTCTAGCCAGATACTACTATTTGCCGTCACTCCGATCTGAAGACCTGTCGCTGTTTATTTAAAAAGAAAAGAAAACATTGGGGGAGACTCGGTGAGTGTCAGAAGCCAACATCTACCAACACAGGCTCTCCCCTTGAGCACTAGCGGGGGAAATGAAAACGTGTGTCACCATATGAATCAATGTTATTTAATATGGTATCTGTGCATCATCTCAAATCAATCCTCAGACCACGTAAAATTGCCTTGGTGCTATTGTACAAGGGAAAGCCTGAGAACCAGAGAGGGAAGGAACTGGCCTAGGGTCACACAGCAAGCAAGCCAGGTTTCTGTCCTTGGTCTACCGCCTCTCCTTGCCCCACCTCCACTAGAGTGGCAGTATTGCCAAGTCGTCACCAGGAGACAAAGGTGGGGTGGGCAGGAAATGAGGGTCCCCTGCATTGCCAGCGGCAAATTCCCCCCTGCTTCTGTGTGCCGAGCTGAGAGGAGGCTGCAGAGAGCACGGAGCAAGGAGTCCCACTGAAGGACTAGACGGGCCAGAACACAGAGGCTACTGGGTTCTGTCGCAGAATCACCCCTTCACCCTGCACACGTCCCAGGGGCGCCAGAACAAAGCACAGTCAACCAGGACAGTGCAGTATCAGGAGCCACCAATCATGGAACCCCCAATTCAAGCCCCTCCTAGGAGCCACTTCCAGGAAGGTGATCCCAGAGGGCAACAGTTCTGGTGCCCCAAGCCTGGTGTTTGGGTGGGTGGGAGATGCCAGGAGGGCAGGAGGGGAAGGCACGGGTAGACTTCACTGTAGGCCAGCTGAAGGAAAGCAGAGGATAGGTATCTGCGAGCAAAAAAAGGCAAGGGGGCTGGAGAGGGTGGCCGCTGATGATTGGCAGGTATGGAGGAAGGACGAAAACCCTTGGGAGCTGGTTCTGGGGTAGGGTTGGGATGGACGTTTTTGTGGAGAGACAGGAAGGGGTGGGGGGTGCTGGAAACAGCAAGTTGCTTGATCAAAGCCAAGGGACCCCATCTGGGACGGAGGACAGAGAGGTAGAGGAGAGCCTCCTGGCTCCGGGAGGGAAGGGACACTTGTCCAAGAAGGCCCAACCCATGTGAGAGGCCCCTGTTAGTACTCCCCAGCCCCGGAGAAGTGGCCATGGGCCCAGGAGTGTGCTGTTCTTCCTGGTGAATTGAGAGCCCTTCCTCTCTAGCAGAGCAAAAAAGTGCAAGCTGGGTGTTCTGTTCTAGGTAGAAGCTCGTTTTCCTAAGTGAAAAAAAACAAAACATGTTGATGCCGTTTGCTTTAAAGTTGTGATCCGCCGTGTGTCCCTTACCTGGGAATGTACCTCACCGACCTGGCCTTCATTGAAGAGGGGACGCCCAATTACACAGAGGACGGACTAGTCAACTTCTCCAAGATGAGAATGGTGCGTTTCCAGCAGTGGGGAAGGGGCGGAGGGCATCAAAAGCGAGACTCGAGCCTTGGGACCACCCACGCTCCACCCGCCAGGCCGAGCCAGCTGGAGAGGGGCACCCCTTGGGGAGCCTGAACCTGCTTCTCCAACAAGAACGAGCCGTTACCAGCATTAGTGGTTTTACATGCATTTCCTCCTTCAATCCTGACAGCCGGGGGAGGTACAGCTGAGCAGAGGTCAAGGAACCTGCCCAAGTCACCCCACGAGTGAAGGGCAGAGCCAGGACCAGCCCTGGTCAGTGGGAGTCTGAGGCCCACACCTTTGTTTGCTCTGGTCTCCAGGCGTGGGCTTGGGCTGCAGCCAGGCTGGGGGGTGGGAGAGGACTTTATCCTCTCCATCGGCTGGCATTCACATAAACACTTGCTGCAGTGGCCAAAGTAAAATCACTAGCTCATGGGCAGCACTTCCCAAGCAAGTAGTTTTCAAATATTCCTCCCCAAGATCTAGGACCTGGGGGGTGGGAGTAAGGAGACGCCTCTGAGTAGAGAGTGGGTTTTCTAGCCATGCCTTGCTTTCCAGTTCTCACTTCAGCCAGAAGCCCTGTCTGTTTTGTATGTTGGACTTCCACAAGAGCTTTTGTTTGATAAGAAGTTTTCTTTTTCAAATGTGTGAAGCACTGTGCTAGTGGAAGCCCCTGAGCAGCCTGTCTTGCACACAGGAAGTGTTTAGAAAGTGGCAGGTGACAAAATTTTGCTAGAGTCGGAGGGTTTTGTCACACTGATGTTGGATGGCTTATGCCACGATTAAAGGACATTTGTTTTCTCTCAGTCATGTAGCATAATTACCCTAGAGGGTCTTGACAGGTACCACCCTTGAGCAGACTGCTGGCTTCAAGAAAACCATGACACCCTAGTGGGGTCCTCCAGGAGGCCACAAATACGAATTGAGAGGCTGTCTTCAGGCATACCTGCAGTGCGCCTTCTGTTCTGCAAGGTGGGAGTGGGCACGGAGAGAGCAAATTGTCTTCTAAGACTCTCCATCTTTCCCACAGATATCCCATATTATCCGAGAGATTCGCCAGTTTCAACAAACTGCCTACAAAATAGAGCACCAAGCAAAGGTGAGCTGGCAGCATCTTTGGTCACTTTTGCTTTTTCTCAATTGCTCTGTCTGCCCCGCTTTCCTTCCTTTTCCCTCCATACCCAGCTACTTTCCTTTTCCATCGTGGTCCCAACGCAGAAGCCCTCCCTGTTCTGTCCTGGGATTGTCGGTGAGTTCTCCCTTCTTCACACTTGGCCTGTGCTAATCTCGCAACTCCTGCCTGATTTGACCTGCCATAGGGCTGTTCAGAAAATTACCAGATATCCCCCAAGGCATGAGAGAACTCTCAGGGAACAGGATTTATAACATATTTTGTGCAAGGATAACATTCACGAGATAGAAAACTCACAGATATGAAGGACGCACAGCAAAAAGCCCCTGTCTCCCAGCTCCCCTCCCAAAGGCCACAGTGTCACCAATTTCTCAGGTCTACACAAACAGGAGCAAACTTTTCTACTATAGCATAGCATGTGTGCACTGCCCAGCATCCTTCTGTTTTCCCATAAAGAATATGTCACGAAGAGCATTCCCCATTGCGATGTGAGATGCTTCCTCATTCTTTCTTACTGCTGCAGAGAAACACATTTATATAACCAATCCTCTGTACTGGCATTTAGGTTCAGTCTCTTGCTGCTACAGACAAGGCCCCAGAGTAATGCCCTGTACCTCTGGGAGACAAATAGAGTGAGTGCCTTGGGAGCGTGAATCCCTTGCCCTGCACTGGTCTGGGGCCCTGAGAAGCTCACACTAGAGGAAAAAGCATTTGACTCCTGGAGGAGCTATCCTGGTTGCGGGTAGGGCATGAAAGACAGGCTTGTACGAGGCAGGAAGGGCCCACCTGAGACATGCAGAGACCCTCCAGTAAGCATCAGACAGGCCTGGACCAGGTGGGACTCATGGACCCCTAGAGAAGTCTGGAATTTGTCCCAAGGGCCATGCAAGCTTTCAAGGGAGGTCACATAACTGGATTTGCCTTTTTAAAAGATTGTCATGCCAGACCTCATTTCACTATTCAAACCCTGTGCTGTTAGCCCCATTTCATGAATAAAATAACTGAGATTTGCTCATGAGCTCCCAAACTGCCTACAGATCTACTGGCTTGCCATTCGGTGTCTCATCTGGTGTGCGGTTCAGGAAACATCCAGCTCCAGACACCCCCCCGCCCCCAAGCAGACCAGCAAATCAATTTTGTGTCGTTTTTCCCTTCACTTTGTGACAGATGTGTCCTTTAAGAATCTACCTGTTTTCTGCCATGTCCTATGAACTCATCTGTTTTGTAGCTGATAGCCAGACTAGAGAAGGAAAATCTGTGGGTTAACGAATTGGGCCACTTTTGCGTTGCTGTCTCATTCAACAAGTATTGATTGAACACCCATAATGTGCCAGGTTCTGTATCAGACGCTGGGGCACAGCAGTGAACAAAACAAATAGGCCACTCCTGTCCCTTGGGAACCTGCCTTCTAGAGGGAGATGGATGAGCAAAGAAGGAAAATATATAATCTGATACATGGTTAGCATGACCATGGAGGAAAGTCAAGCAGGGAGGGTGATGGAGGGTGGAGAGAGCTCAAGGCCCCTAGAGTTGAAGGGATTAGAGTCCAGGGGACATGGGGGCCACGGCATCCTGGGATTCGGGGTGACGAATAAAGGGCATAACAAGACACAACATCTCCTCTGCAGTGTTCTGGTCTGACCTTGGTAGTGTGCTGGTAAACGTGAAACTGGCTCTGGGGAGAGGAGTGTGCATGTTTGGGGCAGGGGGTGCTGATTTGTAGCTTTTGCTGAATTCCATGGTGTAGATATTCCTAGCAGGCCTGATTTCAAGGTACCGACCAGGGGGAGGGAACAAATGCTGACAACTGGCTGGCAGAAGCTGAATGGGCCAGCTCTGGCATGCCACCGGCTGGAAATGTCAATGTCATGAAAGACAAAAATGCAGAGGCCTGTCTCTGTTAAGAAGATTAGGAGACACGACATTTAAATGCAATATGTGAATGTGGAGTAGATTCTGGATTAAAAAAAAAAAGCTATAAAGGTTCTTTGGGGGGCAGTTAAAGTAACTTGAATATGATGCATCTATTAGATGATAATGTTGTATTGATGTTAGATGTCTTGGATGTAATGATGTTGTGGTTATATAGGGAAATATCTCTGATTTTAGGAGAAATCCTAAAATCTTATTTAGAGGGCAAGTGCCATGCCATTTACTTTGAAGTGGCTCAGCCAAAAAAAGGGTTACACATTTATGCTGTTTCTGTATGCTTTACATTTTTTGAAATAAAAAGTTGATAGGAAAACAGACAATACAGAATAGCAAAATAGAAAAAATATCTAAAATAGGGCTATCCACTAGAATATATAATAAAAGCTATGCATATAATTTTAAATTTTCTAGTGACTACCTTAAAAGAAAGAAAGAAATAGAAGATATTAACTATACTAATATATCTAATTTAACAGAATATATCCTAAATATTTTCATTTCAACACATAGCTGATACCAGTCAAAAGCAGGGGCTTCCCTGCTCCATGTGCTGAAATGACCGATTCCCAAGATACCAGGGTTTCAAGAGAGAGTTTACTGCTAAGCACAGAGCAGGAGATGAGATGGCCTGTTGGCCTGAAAATCTGTCTCCCCAAACTGCAGTAACTCTGATGGTTTTATAGGATCAGAAGATGGACAGGTTTTAGGATAATGAGTACAATGGCTTGAGATGACAAAGTCAGAGATGATCCAATTATTGAATACACAGATCAATCACCTGCTTTGGTCACAGAACGTACATGAGAAAATGGCAGCCTTAATAGGCTGGTGGGTTAGAGTTTTAGTATTATAATGAGGTATAGGTGACTTACAGCTTAAAGTCTAAGGTACTGCACACGTCGGGCAGGCCAATTTTGGTTAGATACAGTTTTGCTTAGCAAGATAGTTTAGGAATTGGTTTAGTTCTGGGCTGACCCAGGTTCTTTCATTAATAAACATTAGGGCTTTCTTTTGTAATAAGACTCTAAAGTTGAAGAACATGATTAGAAGATGCAAATATGCCCAGTCACCAGGTTTTTACAATCACAAGGTAAAGGTTATATAGTTATACAATCATTATCAAAGATTAAGGCAGCTGGGTTACAGTTTGGTCATTCAGCTATTTTCCCTCGGTTATTCTAATATACTAGAAAGTAAAAAGAAATATCCATTTAATGATTTAGTAATCATAATCATTTGTTAATTCCTAACTTCTTGGTAACATAATATAAAAACTATTACTGTCATTTATATATATTTTTTTTGCATACTAAATGTTCAAAAATCCAGTGTCTGTTTTACACTCACTGCACATTTCCATTCAGACTGGCCACCTTTCAGGTGCTCGGTAACAATAGGTGGCTGATGGCTTCTGTACTGGACAGGGAGACGCTCAGAGAATGAGCAAATAGTTGTCTCTAGGGAGCTAGACTGCAGGGCATAGAGGGACAAAATAGAGGACAGCTGTTTTTCTTTATGACCCTTTCAGTGCTATTTGACTTTTAAACTACATAAAAATGTTACTTGAAAATAATACATAAGTTAATTTTAAAATAAAAAGGAATGAAATAATAAAAAAAAAGAATAGTCCTGATCTGGTGGGCAGGAGGGCAGGACCATTGGAAGGGTTAATGCACAGTGAGTTAAATAAGATCAAAATTGAACCCATCGACTTAAAAGCACTAATTGGAGTGGGGCCGACCAGCTGGTGAGAGACCAGTTTTGATGATAGCTCCTTATGCAGGGACTGTTGTGGACCCCAGAAAAGCCATGTTCTTTGAACCTTATGGGAGCAGACTTGTTGTTGGGTTGGACCTCTTGACTAGGTTTCCATGGAGATGTGACTCTGCTCATTCAAGGTGGGTCCAAATTAGCTTACTGGAGTCCTTTAAAAGGAGAACATTTTGGAGAAAGCTCAGACACACAAACTTGGAGATGCTGAGAGAGCTGTTTGAAACCAGAAGCCCAAGAGAAGGACAGCAGACATTGCCTTGTGCCTTCCTATGTGACAGAGAAACCCTGGATTCTGTCGGCCTTTCCTGAGTGAAGGCATCCTGCTGTTGGTGCCTTAATTTGGCCATTTTCATAGCCTTAGAATTGTAACTTGTAATTACAACTATAAGCGAATTAATAAATCCCCTTTATAAAAGCCAATCCATTCCTAGTATACTGCATTCCGACAAGCTTAAGCAAACTGAAATTCTCCCTCCACCAATGCACAGCAGCAAACCAGAGACTCCTCAGCATCTCCCGATTTCCCCAGTTTCCTCCTTCTGCAGCATCTCACCTTCCATCAGCACCCCTGCACCACACCCCACCCTGCCTCCAAGAGCCCATAAGCTTCTCTGTTCTACCCGAGAAGAGCTGGCTTCAAATCCTGCCACAGTCACTCATGAGCTATGGTACCTCTGCAAATCACTTACCCACATCACCAGTGAAGTGAGACTCTATTCCAACTTGGGTTGGGCTGGTTTTGATGATTCAATGTGAAAACCTTTGTAAAAGTACTTTAAAAGATAATGCTGTCTGATGCAATGAACTATGGGTCCTCGGACGGGCTGGAGGGGCAGTAGGTTTCTTGTCTCACTGAGCAGGGGACTGGCTGAGCAAGGTGATTTTGAGGGCTTGGTGTGGGCCCCAGTGAGGCTGAAAAGATGATCATTGGCCCTTGGAAAGCCAGGCCAGCTGCTGTGGGGCAGGCACACAGAGGAAAGAGCAGATGTGTTTAAAGGCAGCAGTTTTCAAACTTAATTGTGCATCAGAATCAAGTTGATCAAAAAGATTTTATTACATGTGAATTTTTAAAGTAAAATGAAGGTCAGTACTGTATTTACTGATAGTGTGAAATTGGCAAAACAGCCTTTTGAAAGAAATATTTTTAAATGTGGGAAGAAACTCAGTAATCCCACTCCTGGGAATTTATGCTAAAAAATCAATTGAGGAAAATGCTGTATTCATATATTACAGCATGAATATCATCACACATCCAGCAGCAGGGGGAAGAGTTTAATTAAAATGTCATATGCAAAATGATGCAATATTACAACTACAAAACATTATAACATTGACGATTATGTTATAAAAACATAGAAAGTTTTCATAATACTAAAATTTAAAGCATCCCAAATGTTGTCCATTCCATGGTTATAATTATATAAAAATCTGTTTGAGTCCAAGAACTGGAAGACCACACATAAAAATTAAAATGGTTAGGTTGGAGTGGTAGGATTATGGGATTTTTATTCCTCCAAAAAATTAATGTTGTCACGTCATCTCTTCTATAATAAAAAGTATTATTAAGACCCATCAGCATTTTGGGGGCTTTGTTTGTTATTTGAGGAAAATGCCTCGATACCCTCCAGCCTGGGCCACATCAACCAGAGAGAGCATTTGTCCAGGAGACAGTGTGATCACATCACTCCCCCAGATGTCTCAAAAGTGGCCTGCCCCGTTCTCCTGATACTTTCCTTCAAGCCCCAATGCAGTACAAATATATGTAACTGCTTTTGGACTTCTTCCATACCAGCTTTTAGGGGTGCTATTTGCAGCCATCTCACACTTAAGTAAAACTTCTTAGGGAAACAGATCTTGGCCATGGTGTGTGAAAGGAACTAACAAGAGGGCCAGGCCAGCACAGCTGATTCCCAGGGGATTGGATGGGTGGAGAGCTTTGTGCTCTAAAAGGGGCTATTCACATGAACCTACTAGCTAGGTTTAAAAGACTGGTTTATTTCATACGGTAGGTAAAATTATCAGTGGGGATGGGTTAAACTAGACTGTGATCTCTTCGCAGAGGTGTTGGATTTGGGCCATTTATCAGCTATAATAACCATTTTATCTGCCACAAGCATACTTGACAACAGGTTCCGCCTCTCACAGAAGCAGAGATAATCAATTAGCCAAAACCTCAAGCCACAAAGACTTGATTTCCGTCAAGCAGCTATCAGAAGACTCTCAAACGTGTGATAAGAAATGTAATTTTTTTTTTCCTTTCTGCTCTGACTTTCTTTGGGAAAATGCACCCCCAGTTCCATACAGCTGACAAATAAATAAGCTGTAGGTCACTGGAGTTGAGGGCACCTTCTGAGATGCCATCTCGGACCCCTCATTGCGCATTTAATGCGCAGGAATTCAGCAGAGCACACTTGGAGGGGGAGGGGAGGGGGAAACAGGAGGAAAGAGGATAATTTCAGTCATACAGGTCACGCTTCTGACTTTCCTCTCTAAGAATTTGCCCCAGAGTGAGGCAGCAGCGTGGGGAGAAGAAAAGTTCTTCCCTCATGCAACCTCACTTCCCACTTGCCTCTCTTGGGGCAACCATCTGACAGTACTGCATAAGCCTGATATTTAAATCTATTTTTCCAACTTTTATTATGAAACTTTTCAAATATACAGAAACATTGAAAGAATTATGAAAACCCATCCACCTACCACCTCGATTCTACAATTGACATTTTAGACATATTGTTAATGAAACATGGGTCCAAAACACTCCATCTAGTTCTCAGCCAAAGAATTGGTAGTCAAGGGTAATTTTGTCCAAATATGATTTTAATATTAATATTAAGATGCTCATAAATATTATTAAGACAAAACAACTGCTTAACTCTGATTTTGCCTTACGTACCGTGACCCCCAGATAAGGAAGGGTGCCTGGCTCCCGTGAGACATCCGTTTTCCAAATTCCATTGTAATTTGGAGATCCCATAACCCTGCCCCTTCTTACTCTCTTTTTCCTTTTTTCAGGTAACCCAATATTTACTGGACCAATCTTTTGTAATGGATGAGGAAAGCCTCTACGAGTCTTCTCTCCGAATAGAACCAAAACTTCCAACCTGAAGCTGCACCAGCCCGGATGCAGCCACTCCCGTGTACACTTGCTCTATGAAATTGTACATATTTGTCTGGTCTCTCTCTGGATCTCCTCCTTGAGTACGTGCTTCTCCAAGAACACAAATCCATTCTTGTTCTTAGATTCCTGTAGAACCAGAATATGAATTTCTGCACTGTTTAAGACTTCGCCAATCCATTCCACCCCCGTCTCCTGCAGTGCCTGTTTCTGTTAAGCAACTGCACTCTTAGTCTGTCCTTCCTAGGTCGCTCAGTCTTCTCAGAAGGGAAAACAGCCCCTGCACTTACATGAATCTTAGGTACCAATCCTGCTTCTGTCCTTCCCCAGCCCAGGCCCCTGGGCTGAGTTGGCCACCCAGGTATCTTCCCAGCATGTTCCATGTAGTTGTTAAGAGCTGGGTAGGGGGTGGGGGGAGGGGGAGGGGGAGGGGCAGACCATACCCTGAAGTCCGGTTGTTGACCAATCTTTCCGCTGATGGTGATGCCGATTTCCAAAGCAGCTTTTTCAGCCAAAAAAAATCGCAGGTCTCAAAACTCTCCGTTCATCTCCCAGGCACCTGGAAAGGAGGGGGTCCCCTCTGCTGAGAACCGTGCCACCCTCGGTACCCTCGCCGCGGTCCCGTCCAGGTCCCACGTCACTCCCTGCTCTAGGAATAACAACAGGTAGCATGAATAGCAGCCTCAGAACAAACCGGGCGAGGCCCTAGAATTTCCCGAGGGAAACTGAGTCACGACACCCAGGCGCGTCGTCTCCTGCTGACCACCATCTGGGGTGCGCTGGAAGTTGGAACACGAAAATGTCACTGTTACTCTTTCAGCCGCCTAACGGCCACTATAAGCTTATGTTGAGATGCTCTGAGTCTGTACCACACTGTAGGATTAGAAAACCAATAACCAAGTGTTTTTATTGCATATACTGTAGTCCTGTCTAAATGCCTTCTAGCAGGAATATAGTACTGTAGTGCTTATTCTGTGAATATTACCATGTATTTTTTACATTGTACAGTATAGAAAACACAGGTTAACTCAAAAGTGGCAGGCATGCTCCACTTACAACAAACAGACAACTTTTTGCTGTAAGCAATACCTAGCGGTATGAGAATTCTATTTCAAGTCCTAAAATATTTCAACTTACAGCTTGTTTGGAAAAAAAAAAAGAAGTTTCCATTTTTGTAAAAATATATGTTTCCTGATTACCTCTTGCTAATAAATCTATTCTATCTCAGGGTGAACAGGGAGTTTCTATGTGTTTCATTCATTCACTCAAGGAATATTTACTGCGCCCTTGCTCCTTACAGAGCTCTAGATGCAGAGGTGCCAAGAATGCGAATCCCTGCTTTTTGGGACCTCACAGACAGGTGAGGGGGCCTGCTCCAATCATCTATTGCACCAGGAACAAACTGCTCCAGAATTTAGTGGCTTGAAAGAACAGTGCTTATTATTTTTCCCAGTTTTATGGGTCAACTGGGTTCTTATTTGGAGTCTCCCGGGATGTTACGTCACCCAGCAGCTGGGTTGGGCTTCAGTGGAAGCCTCCACTGGATCAGGTATCCAAGATGGCGCGTCTATGGCTGGGCGGTGGGGAGCTGTGTGGAGGCCGTGGGCTGGAATGGCCACAGACGGCCACGTGTGGCTTGGACTTCTCACAGTATGGCCATGAGAATCAGGTGAAAGCAGTAAGGCTTCTTAGGACCAAGCCTCAGACACCCAAATACGTCACACCCACAGTGTTCCATTGGCCAAACAAGTCACCGAGCCCAGCACCATGACGGGAGGGGAATGAGGCCCCCCCAAGAAGGAGAACAGGAGCAATGGATTTGCAGCCATCTTCAAGGTGCCAGAGAGACAGAGCATGGTCACGTGAGACCCGCTGTCACAGAAAGGCCAGTGTGGGGGGTCATCAGTGGGGCGACTGGGAAAAGCTCCACAGACATGGGGCGGGGAATGCAGGGCTCACAGACGGTCCTGGCAGAAGGCCAGACACACCAGAGAACGCCCGTGTCCAGGGAATGCTGGCATGCTCATTTCGGTGCAAAGGGTTGGAGAAAGGCTGGAGGCAATCAAGCCCAAGGAAGCCAGGAGGAAGGGATTCCAGAGAGGAGGGCGGCCGCAGGAGCAGGGCCAGTCGAAACTGAGGAGATGCTGTGTGGCTGCAGAGGAGGCACCCTGGGGAGCCATGGGGCCCTGCGGTGGAGCCCCCACCCCCTCCTACAGCAGCTGCATCCTCACAACCACCCATAAAGGGCCCACCCAGAGCACATGAGGCCCGCTCAAGGCGTGACCCTCTGCCAAGCTTCACTGTGACCCGCAGCCAAGGGCCCACCTTAATGGCCTTATGGTTTCCTCCAGGCATTTCCCACCTGCCCCCCAGCCCCCACCTCGTGCTCCATGTCCCAAAAGGGGGTGTAGAGCAGAGAAAGCGAGGGCTCTGCAGAGACAGGGCCTGGTTCTGGTTGCCAGCTTCTACTGCTCACCTGCCAAGTGAGCCCAGCCAGGACACCAATCCTCGCTGACCCTCAGTTTCCTCATCTGTGCAATGAGAATGAAAATAGCACCTCTTCATAGGGTAGGTTTTAATGAGCTAATGCAAATGAAGCGCTTAGCACAGAATCGTCAGGGTGAATCGGGGTGCAAATGGGTACAATGAGGAAAGGTGCTTTGTTAAGCAAAGGCGCTCTGACCATCTCTCCTTCAAGGGCTGCTCAGGTTGGCCTCAGCCACCTCCCCAAGGCAAGGCCTAGCAGCCACAGACATTTGCTGAACGAAGCTGCTCCCTCCCCTGCTCCCCAGTCTCTTTGCTCTAGGGGAAGAAGCACTAGAGGCACCCCCGGCACCCTTGGCCTTCCCACTTCAGAGGGGCCCGGACTGCCGCCAGCCTCTCAGGATGGAGTCCCTGGGCCCCTTCTTCACCGTGAGCAGACCCTGAAGAGATGGCAGCACCAGAGATTGGGACTCAATGTATTTCTCCATCTGTTCAAAATAAGAAGGCAGGGGGGCTCCAAAGTTAAACCCTCTAGAACAGTAGTTCTCAACAGAGGACGGTTTTGCCCCCAGGAGACATTTGGGGATATCTGGAGATGTTTCTGGCTGTTACAGTTACAGGGAGGGGGGTGTACTCCTGGCATCTCGTGGGTAGGGCCCGGGAAGCTGCTAAATAAACACCATGCAATGCCAGGGGGCTTCCCACAGCACAGAACGATCCAGCCCAAAATGCCGGTAGTGCCTGAACTAACACCAGACCGCCCTGGTTCAAATCCCAGCTTCCCTGCTTCCCTGCTTCCCCTGACCTTGGCCTGTTACCTCGCCTCTCCATGCCTCCATTTCCCCATCTGTCAGAACAGGGACAATGATGCCCACCTCACAAGGTCTTGTTGTTGAATGAGCTACCACACATGAGGAGACTGGCACATGGCACGTGCTTGATAATCATTAGCTCTTCCTCTTGGTACCTCGTATCAGGCCCCATTTCCGGCACTGCAGACTCAGGAGTAAACAAAGCAAACCTGCGTGCATTCTTGTGGTGGGTGGAGCGGTGGATAAAAAATTTAATATTACCCAAGGCAGAGTGATAAGTAGCATGAGGACAAGCACGCAGGGTGGGTGTGACAGAAATTGACTGAGGCCAGGCCATCTAACCTCAAACCAGGAAGATGCCAAACTGGGACACCCATCTTTAAATAAATTGTGAGATTACGATTCCTCTGAGGGCACATGGCAAGTGTTCAGGTTTGGTGACTCCCTGGGCACGTCGCCAAAACATCAAGCTTGCAATATACCATTTAAAGAAGAGCTGAAAGACCAAGGAATAACGACAAATAATATTTTAATGCAATGCTTTACAAAGTTCAAATTCATGTTAAAAAAAAAATCCACGAGGAACCAAATGTCAAAATGTTACATAAAAAGCAGGGTCAGGATTACTGATTTTTCCTTTGCCTTAAGCCCCAGTAGGGCTCCAGGGCTGCGTGCCCGTTTCTATGTGGAATCTACAACGTCTCTAATTCCAGAAAGGAAGTAGCACTGCTCCAGGTTAGAGACCACTGCTTGGTGAAAGAGGGGCTGGGTATGAGTGGCTACTTAGCTTATTTGTTGTATTCATGTTGGGGTGGTCTGGTTTTTATTTTGTCTTGTTTGTTTGTATGCTACACAGTGGGGGTCACATTTCTTGTGATTATCTTGTTATTGCAGAACCATTTGTTGAAAAATTTTTGGGGGGGGAGGGGTACACGCATGGGCTGGGAATCGAACCTGGGTCTCCCACATGGCAGGCGAGAATTCTACCACTGAACCCCCAAGTGGGTGGTTCTTAAGGGGTCTTTCAGCCCCAACTGCATGACGGAGTTGTAAAATCTAGCACACAAAGGGAAGATTGCACCTGGCCCATTAGAGTCCTCGGTGTAACTGGGGCCAGTGGTGCCAGGTGGTTGGCATCTGGCTGCCCCTCCCGGCTGCTTCCTGGCACCCCTTGTTTGATGACAACAGTCTGTTTCCTACCGTCATCCTAGTGGAGGGGTCCCTGGCCGCCCAGGCACACTAATGAAGCAGGTCGTCATTGTCATACGCATAGGAAGGCGCCACCCACACCCACCCAAGCTCCAACATTTATTAAGCTCCTGTGGTATGCATATCAAGATAGCAAGAAGCCAACCCTGTCCCTGACCTGCTGGAGCTCACCACCCATCTAAAGACAGGAGACTCACCTCTGAAACACCTCTCACATTCCTAGCTTCCACCCAGACCTCCCTCCAGGCTCCAGACCCCAAAGCTCAACCACCCCACTTGGGTGTCCTACAGCCACCACCAACTCCACTGAGCTGGACTCACCTTAAGGCTCTTCCCCACCCCTCCTGGGCCTGCCGCAGCACCCACCCAGCCATCAGAGGTCCCCCAGCTCCTGCCCTTCCACAGCACCCACCCAGCCATCAGAGGTCCCCCGCTCCTGCCCTGCCGCAGCACCCACCCAGACATCAGAGGTCCCCCGGCTCCTGCCCAGCTGCAGCACTCACCCAGCCATCAGAGGTCCCCGGGCTC
>PVIY010039332.1:0-23185 GCA_004026745.1 Myrmecophaga tridactyla
CAAGTCTATAGAAATGTCCAATTTAAGGCATCCAGGGAAAGACACCTTGGTTCAAGAAGGCTGATGATATTCATTGTTTCTCTCTCAGCTGGCAGGGCACATGGCGAACTTGGTGGCATCTGCTGGCTTTCTCATGGCTCTACCAAAAAGGGTCTCTCCAAAATGTTTCCTCTTTTAAAGGATTCCAGCAAGCAACTTCACCTTCAATGGGTGGAGACATACCTCCATGGAAATCATCTAATCAAAAGTTACCACTCACAATTGGGTGGGCCACATCTCCATGGGAACAATTAAAATGTTCCCACCCAGCCATATTGAATGAGGATTAAAGGACATGGCTTTGCTGGAGTCCACCACAGATTCAAACCGGCACACCCTGGATGCCTTAGACTGGACATTTCTATAGCCTTGCTTTAATTTGGACATTTTCAAAGCCTTAGAACACATAAACTTACAATTTATTAAACTCCCCTTTTTAAAAGCCATTCCGTTTCTGGTATATGGCATTCCAGCATCTTTCAAACTAGGACAACATACATGGACTATTGAGGGGCTGCAAGAAGAAACGAAGTTGTGAGACATGCAACTAGGTGAATGAACATTGAGGACAATATGTTGAATGAAATAAGCCAGAAGAGAAAAGACAAACATTATTACGCCTCACTAATATGGACTAACTATAATGAGCAAACTCTGAGAATTGAATTTGAGAGCACAGATTACCAGGAGAATAGATTCCCTCTTTCGTTGCTCAGATGTGGCCTCTAAGCCAACTCCACAGATAACCTCACTGCCCACCCCTTTAGGTTGGGCATGACTACCAGGGGTGTAAATCTCCCTGGCAACATGGGACTAGACTCCTGGGGATGAGCGTGGTCCTGGTATCATGGGAGTAAGAAAGACTTCTCGACCAAAATGGGGAAGACAAATGAAACAACATAAAGTTTCTATTTGACAGATTTCAATTAGAGCTGAGAGGTCTTTCTGGAGGCTATTCTTATGCAGTATATAGACATCCTTTTTCAGTTTTTGGTGTATTGGAGTAGCTAGAGGGAAATACCAATAGCCTTGATTCTTGAAGATGACTAAATAGTTATAGAGCTTTTAAACTGTAACCATGTGATTGTGAAAACTTTGTGACTGACACTCCCTTTATCCAGTGTATGGGCAGATAAGTAAAAAAAAAATACATAAAATACATAAATAATAGGGGGGAGGGAGGATTGGAATGTTTTAGATGTTCTTTTCACTTTTATTCTTATTTTTGTTTTGGCGTAATGCAAATGTTCAAAATCTATTGTGATGATGAATGCACAGCTAGGTGATTATACTGTGAACCACTTATCGTAAAACCTGGATGATTATATGGTATCTGTATATATAATATATCTCAATAAAATTGCATTTAAAAAAATGTCCCTGCTTTGAAGTTGTGGATATTCATCAAAGAGGTTTGCACAGTGCCCCATGATTGGCTCTAAGAGATGGACTCCCATGTTTAATAGTGAAAATAGGATACTCATATTTTCCCCTTTGAATAAATCAAAATGAAATCTGTTATAAACAGAATTTGAAATAATCCCCTGGAATTGATTTTTCTCTTTAAAAATACAAGGTGATTAATACCACAGAGGCTGCTAGGACCTGTGCTCCAGGACAACTATGATACTAGAATTAATACTGATAGACGTTCCCATAAAAGACCATCCAGGCCAAGCAACACATTGCATAGGACAGAGTAGACTTACTGTTACATCCGGAGACATCAATGCCTTTAAGAGCCTTCATCATTTCAACTCCCACATTGGACCTTCCAAAAAATTGGACAATAAATTAGCCTGCTATCTTTTGATACAATACAGGTAACATGAAATACCTGTTTGTGTATGAAGGATGATTTTTAATTTCAACAATTGAGAACTGTTATTGTGGCCATAAATTATAGACATATTGGGCATTGTAAATTTATTATGACAGTCCAACCGGCTGAAAGCATTTGAAATCCAGGCTAGTGCTACATGTACCTGCCACATGCAAAGTGTCCTGAAATTTTAGATTCAAACTATATCTGCAAATTCTGTTTCCTCTTTTGCTCCCAACTCACCAATTCAAGTTCACACTTTCTTTTTCTTGTATTACCATAAGCCTCCAACTGACTAGCCTGTATCAGTTTTATCTCACTTGAATCTTCAACACAACCACCAGAGACCCCTTTCTAAATGTAAATGCAATTGCCTCACTGCTTAAAATCCTTTGTTGTTACCCCATCACTTACCTTCAGAGTCCAGGCTTCTTACCATGATGTGAGGCCTCTTATCACAGTGTCCCTGGCTTCTCTCTTGATCCATGTTTCCTGCTATGTTTACCTTCAAATTTTCCCAGAAACTTGCTTTCTAAAGATTGTAAACTTTATGAAGAGAGGTAATGCATTTGCCTGGTCCACTGGTGTCTCCCTAACATATACCAAAGTGCCAGCAGAGAGTAGAGTTCAATCTGATGGATGAATAAACACATATATTCTATTTCTTTACTCCAATGGATGAAAGATGACCTGATTCTTCCCACTTCAAAGATCTTACCCTTTCTTTGATCCACATTTTTTTTCAAACTTTTATATGTGTGTGTATATAAATGGGGACAGGAAAACAGGGGTGAAGGGGGGAATGGGGCTAAGTAAACCAGTTAGTCAGGGTTCTCTAGAGAAACCAGGTCAGTTGGAGAGATCTGTAAATACAAGAATTATAAAGTTGTCTCATGCAAAGTGGGAATGGAAGAGTCCAAAATCTGTAGGGCAAGCTGTGAGGCTGGCAGTTCCGACAAAGGGTTTGGATGAACTCTACGGGAGAGACTTGCTGGCTGAAGAAGCAGTGAAAGAGTCTTCTCCCTTAACAGCCTTCAAATGATCAAATTATTTCATCGTGGGAGACACACCTTAGTTAATCTCAGATGTAATCAGCCACAGATACAATCAACTGACTGATGATTTAATCATCCAGTTATGAAATATCCTTGCAGTAACAGGGCAGTGCTTGCCTGACCAGACAACTTGGCATAATCATTTGGCCAAGTTGACACCAGAACCTAACCATCACAGTCCAACCTCTGTCAACTTGGTAGCTATTATACACATCACCTTGAAACACGCTTACTTTCCACATAGAACACAGTAACAGACATGTTTCGCCTAACAATACTCTACTGACTTGCGTTCAACTGGAAACATACTACATCTCTTCCAGAGTAGTGTGCAAGTCCTTAGGTAACATTCACTCTTAAAATTCATATCCTCTGACTTAAATATTACAACATGGATAATACAACTTATGCCATATGATAAGAGGAAAACAAAATATTTGCTTATGTACAAACATACTCATAACAAAACAGGGAGGAAATATTCGTACAATCAGAGTCATTTTTTTCTGTAACTAGTCATGTGGTTGTAGTTCATATTTATCACTACCTTCTTCTACTACCCATTCTATGTTCCCTTTACCCTCAGCAATCACTTCAGCTGGTCATATTTCTTTGCCAGGTGGGGGACCCAAACCTTCATTCCTGAAGTTTCTGCACCATTGGTAGTCCTGCCTGGATTTGTTTGTTGTAGCTTTCCATTGACTTTAATCACAGGGTATGGTAGCAGTAAGAGATGCCTTAGGGATCTCCTGTATTTCAGGAAAACTCTTCTTTACCTCTATTGTGTAGCTGCATCCTATTTCCTCTTGAAAGTCAGGATCAATTAACTCAGAACAGTAATCCCCTTTCGTGCCTGTTGATTCAATGGCATGAGAAGCCCAAAGTGGCCAGGTGGCAGTCAAAATTTCCAGTTCAATGGAATCGCTGTTGTGTCTCCTGGAAGGAGTACTCCTCCTTTTGGAACTAAGACTCGTAGACCAGTAGAGCTTAAGGTTTCAGGGACAGGAAGCAAAAATTTTCCTAGTGGATCACTAAGGGTGATAGTGAGTGGTACTGCTCCCATATCCACCCTTTGATTCCTGGACCCATGAATCCTGGCTATGGGAGAAACAGCACCATAGGGTAGACACTGATTCAGAGCATACATAGCCTCCTGGAGAACGCTGTCCCAGCCCTGCAAGGTATTGCCACCTAGTTGGCATCATAATTGGGTCTTCAAAAGGTCATTCCAACATTCTATCAACTCACCTGCCTCTGGATGATGGGGACATGGTAAGACCAGAGAATTACATGAGCATGTGCCCAATCCCAAACTTCACTGGCTGTGAAGTGGGTTCCTTGATCAGAAGCAATGCTGTGTGGAATACTATGATGGTTGAAAAGGCATTCTGTAAGTCCATGTATGGGAGTTTTTGCAGAAGCACTGTGTGCAGGGAATGCAAACCCATATCCAGAGTATGAGTCTATTCTAGTTAGAACAAATTGCTTCCATTTCCATGATAGAAGTGGTCCAATGTAATCAACCTGCCACCAGATAGCAGGCTGATCACCTCGGGGAATGGTGTCATGTCAGAGACTGGGTGTGGGTCTCTGCTGCTGACAGGCTGGGCATTCAGCGGTGGCCATAACCAGGTCAGCCTTGGTGAGTGGAAGTGCATGTTGCTGAGCCCATGCATAACCTCCATCCCTACCATCATGCCCGCTTTGTTCATGAGCCCACTGGGCAATGGCAGGAGTGGCTGAGGAAAGAGGATGACTTGATCCACAGGACAGGTCATTTTATCCACTTGATTATGAATACCTTCCTCTGCTGAAGTCACCCTCTGGTGAGCATTCACATGGGACACAAATATCTTCAAGTTCTTTGCCCATTCAGAAAGGTCTACCCACATACCTCTTCCCAGACCTCTTTGTCACCAATTTTCCAATCATGCTCCTTCCAAGTCCCTGACCATCCACACAAACCATTAGCAACAGCCCAGGAGTCAGCCATTCTGCTTCCAAGCAAAATGAACAACCAGGTGCACTGCTCAAAGTTCTGCCCACTGGGAGGATTTCCTGTTACCACTGTCTGTTAAGGATATCCCAGAATGGGGTTGTAGTGCTGCAGCTGTCCACTTCCAGGTAGTCCCTGAATATTGTGCAGAACCATCTGTAAACCAGGCCCAAGTTTTCTCCTCCTTAGACAATTGACTGGAAGGAATTCCCCAAGAGGCTATAGCTCTGGTCTGGGAAAGAGAAGGTAATGTGGCAGGAGTGGGGATCATGGGCATTTGAGCCACTTCCTCATGTAACTTACTTGTGCCTTCAGGGCCTGCTCGAACCCTATCTCTAATAGGGCTCCACTTCCATTTTATGATGAACTGCTGTTGTGCACATCTAACTTTATGGCTTGGTGGGTCAGACAACACCCAGCTCATGACAGCAACTCAGGTCTTGTGGTAACTTGGTAGCCCATGGTTAAGCGGATGGTAAGGCTTTGCTACAAAATCCTAAGGGTCTGTGTTTGTGATTCTCCTATAGGGGTCTGCCAAAGGCTCCAGACAGTATCCCTATTTGCCATTGACAATTCCAGCACCATAGGATCTGCTGGATCATATGGCCCAAGGGGCAGAGCAGCTTGCACAGTAGTCTGGACCTGTCACAGAGCCTCCTTTTATTCTGGTTCCCACTCTATAAACTAGCAGCTTTTCTGGTCACTTGGTAAATGGGCCAAAGTAGGACACCCAAATGAGGAATATGTTGTCTCCAAAATCCAAAGAGACCAACTAGGCATTGTCTCTTTTTTGATCATAAGAGGGGCCAGTGGCATCAGCATATCCTTCACCTTAGAAAGGATATCTTGACATGTCCCAGAGCACTGGACATTTAGAAATTTCACTGAGGTGGAAGGCCCTGTATTTTTGTTGGATTTATCTCCCATCCTCTGACCTGAAAATGCCTTACCAATAAGTTTAGAATAGTTGTTACTTCTTGCTCACTAGGTCTATTTAGCATATCATCAATATAATGGACCAGTGTGATGTCTTGTGGAAGGGAGAAGCAATCAAGTTCCCTGTGGACAAGATTGTGACATAGGGCTGGAGAGCTGATGTACCTAAGGTAGGACAGTGAAAGTATACTACTGGCCTTGCCAGCTAAATGCAAGCTGTTTCTGGTGGTCTTTACTGACAGCTATAGAGGAAAAAGCATTTGCCAGATCAATAGCAGCGTACCAGGTGCCATGCAGTGTGTTGATTTGCTCAAGCAATGATACCACATCTATCAGTTGTCATCACATGAATTCTGCCAACTTGGGATCTGATCATCCCCACTGTGTTTAAGGATTCCAGCTCAGTAACAGCAGTTCCCTGACCTACGGAGAAGGACGATTACAGAACACTTCAGGGATGATGGAGATAGTCTCACAAATTTATTTCTCAAGGTTCTGGTGAAAGATGTTTCTCAAGGTTCTGGACACTCCTGGAGCATGTGAGCAGGTCTTCCACTCTAATATTTCCATCTCTCTTGGCTGCTGGATCTCCTCACCTACATTATACCACGGCAGTTCTGGCATTTTTACCATGGATAATGTTGGCCACCTCTAGGCCCATGTTTTAGCCAACTATCCAAACAATAGTTGGTTTGGATACAATAGAAAGGTATATCCAAACAATAGAAAGGGTTAATGCCCTTTCTAACTCCTTGAGCTACAATACTGAATGCAGAATCTCTGCTTAGTAGGCCCATATCAATAAATTCAGCTTGATCCTTATATTCTTTCCACCATTATCCCACACCCTTAATATCCATTCCCACACATATTTCCCTGATTTCTATCTATATAGATTGGAAAAAACTCATGCAGTTCTTGTGGAGTATGGTGTACCTCCCCATGGGCCACACTTCATACTTCACCTTTTGGGACCTGTTGGAACTTTAGTCTAGTTATAGGTCTTTAAGAAAAGAGGGGTGGTGGGGATGAGTCATGAAAAGAAACAGAGGTGTCTTTAAAGCCAAATACCAAAGGCATTCCATTTCAGTTTCATCTGGTGAAACAGGATTAGTCATTCCAGACAAAGGAGTAAGGGCTGTTTCCCAGGAGAGGTGGTTTCAGGATTAGCAGGCAGTGAAGAGTTAATTTCATTAGGTGGAGGCTGAATAGCAGACTTCTCTGAGAAGACCAGAAGCTGGGAAGCTGTTTCCTCAAGGCAATCCATTACAGATATATCTAGCAAAGGCTCAGCAGATTACACAGATGATCCTGTCTCCCTATTGCCATCATTATCAAGCTGTATCTTACCATCCCACGTTTCAGGATCCCATTTTTTTCCCAATCAAAGCCCTTACCTTAACAGTAGACACCCTGCAAGATTGAGATTTTAGTTTATGCTGTAAACTTGCTACTTGCACAGTGAAGCTTTGTGTCTGGTTTTTCACAGATCTCAAGTCTGTGACCACAGAAAATAAGATTTTCTTTCAGAGCACATATGGAAATTTTTACATCATTCACACAGCACTTAAGTTTCAAATTTGAAGCCTTCATCTCATCCCTTTCCCTCATCACTGTATCCACTGTATCTAACAACAGCCAGCCAACATTATTATACCTCTTAATTCCACAAAACTCTGAAAAGGTGTCAAAAATATTATCATCCAGACCCTTGCCTCATATAACTATACAATTAGCAGAATCTAATAGTGATATTTTGAGTATCTCTTTTGCAAGCTCATCCCATGGACAGTCAGTGCCATCTTGATTATTGAAATAGAGTCATTAGTGCCTCTGAGTCTAGTCAGAGTAGAAAACCGATTGTAAAATCCTGCTTTTAAGAGTCTGTTTCTCAAGAACCACTTCTGATAAGTTGTATTAGTCAGGGTTCTCTATAGAAACAGAACTAACAGGAGAGAGCTATAAATATAAGATTTATAAAGGTGTCTCACACATTGTGAGAATGGAAGAGTCCAACATTCGTAGGGCAGGCTGTGAGGCTGGTGGCTCTGATGAAGGATCTAGATGAACTCAACAGGAAAGCCTCGCTGGCTCAAGAAGCAGTGAAAAAATCTGTCTTCTCCCTTAACAGCCTTCAAATGATTTGATTATCTAATTGTGGGAGACACGCTTTAGATGATCTCAGATGTAATCAGCCACAGATGCAATCAACTGACTGATGATTTAATCAGCCAGCCCTGAAATATTCTTGCAGCAACAGTCAGACCAGTGCTTGCCCGACCAGACAACTGGGCATAATTATCTGGCTAAGCTGATACCAGAACCTAACCATCACAGTACCTGATTTTCTGCTCTGGAAAGGATCAGCATGTCTTTCATTGCTTCTGGGATTTAGGTACAGTTAGTGGGTAGGAGGAGATTAGATGAACGGCACCATCAGAGATAAAAAGGAAGAAACAGAAACCCAAGTGTGCTTCTACTTGTTACAGAAGGGAGTCAAGGATTATAGATCAGGAACCCAAACTTGGATAACTAGATAAAATTCTGCAATACATGTTATTTTTCCATTCTTGCTATCCATTCATTGTATCCTTTTAGCAATTAAAATATTTTCTGAAAACTTAAGGGAAAAAGACTGTAAACTTGGCTTCAAAAACTCCTAAGAAAAGGACTGCTGTGAATCTAGCATTCCACTGTTTAGCCAGTCTCTTGAAAAGTGAATCCCAAGGAATAAAATGGACAGTGGACAAATGGAAAGGGAAAACAAAGTGGTCTGAGCCCCTGAAGCTTACTGAAGTTAGCAAAGGAGCAAAAGCATTTGGAAATGATAGGTAGTCCTGGGGCTTGGCAAGAAAAAGACACATGGGTTCTATGATTTGTGTTGACCAGAGGTATGATAGTTACCTTTTCAAATTTTCTAAGGTACCCAGGTAGAAATTCCAATAGTTCAATCTAAATAATGAAGTGTTTTCCAGCTTAGCAGAGAATAAGGAGACCAGGGAGTGAGCATCTATTTATAAACAAGGGGAGAAATGCATGAGATTCATGTGGCCATAGTTGATAGAAGAACCAGTTTGTGGAGGTCTGTTCAGTTAAGGGCTTCCAGGAATCAAGAATACATAACCTGGGGAGTATAAAAGATTCCTCCAACCTGAGCAGTACATATTGAGGAATATTTGATCATGAGATCAACCAGAGATGACCAGGAGGAGTTGGTTTTTTGGAAAGATTGCATACTTAGGTTGCAGAGTGGAGAATGGATTACAGAGGACACAATTGCTGGGAGGGATACCAGTTAGAAGTTGATACAAGTAATCTAGATAAGTGATGATGGTCTGAAGTTGAATAGTAACACTAGGCATTGGGAGAAACAGATGTATGAAAAAGATATTTAAGAATCAGAACTTATAGACTGTGATATGATGGGGTAAATGAGCATGGATGTTACCCTACACTGCTCAAGGCATTCATTTGTGATGTAACATCTCTTAACACACAGCAAAATATTTCTCTATGGAACATATTTTGTAAAACCTATCTACAATAAAAGAAAAACTGAACCTGAAAATACTAGTCACCATGGAAAAGTACAGACACATACATTATAGATTTTCACCTTGAGCAGCCTTCTCTTAGTGAACAATTCAGAGAAAATGTAAACCTTGGCAGTGGAAGCCATGAACAGGGGTCCTATGAAGATACACATTTGAGCTGAACCTTGAGTAGAGGAGGAATCTGAAGGGGTCATGCTCAATAATAATTAAAATGGGCAATGTAGTTCTGCTTGTAAGTACTCTCAATAGATCTAAAAGTATATTTACCTATGGAAAAGGCTTTTTTCCTTGACAGTAAGATAGGAAATATTTTTGTCCCTGGTGGACACATGAGTCAGTGCAGAACAGGGAAAGTGTTGAGGCCTCACACAGTAGAAGGCTTCTTGGTCTCGTGTGTCAAGGTACTGACACAGTTCAGCACTTGTGTTTAGGGTCAGGCCACATTCAGAGCGGGCCTGGAAGGTAGTGTTGGCAAACAGGCCTGTGAAGATCACTTTATCATAGCCTTGGTTCCTCGCCCTCCAGAGAGCTGACGCCCCTTCGCTGGGGTGGATGAGCAGGAGAGACAGAGAGACCTGGCCCACCCAGAACAGAGTGAAGCTGACAAGGTAGGTGCCATTGTTGAAGTCTGTCACTTTTCCTGAAGCGCCTGCGTTCAGGGCTGGGGAAGACATCCTGGCTCTCAGGAAGTCACCGCCATATTCCTTCTTGCGTCCCAAGTGGTCCCTCACCTCCAGCAGGATGTCTAGCTGATCACCCCTGCAGTAGGTGTCTCGAGGGTTAATGATGGTGGCTGTGCTGTGGGCTGCACTGGTGGTGGTGTTCAGGTGGGTGAAAGGTCTGGGTGGGATCAGCTGGTCTAGTTTCTTCATGATTTCCTTTATTCTCAGATCCATCTCTGTTAGTGACCTTAGTGGAGTCTTTGGTATTTTAGAATGTGAGTACTTCATGGAGGTATTCCAGTGATGCAGGGAGATGGGTAATTTTAAAGCAGACCAAAACTGAAATGACAAGGAATGTGACAAACTATTAAATGAACCTGTCCCAAAATCAATCCTTCTAAAGCACAAATCTATTGGGTTCTCTTCCCTGCTTAAAACCCTTCAATGGCATTTTCTTACACTGGGGGTAAAGTCTCATCTCTGTAGTATGACTTCATATTGTGGCCATTTTTAAAATTTTCTAACTAAGGACAGATTACTATGCTTACTATGAGTTTGAATATTTGTGTATGTGTCATCATCACTATCATTTAAAATCTCCAATAGTTTTACCCAAATATATTGTAGCTAAATATATGGAATCTAAAATATATAGCCCAGAGAACACCCATGAGTAATAACTTGATACAGGTGCATTTACTCTTCTTTTTCTTATGCACCTGACATCCTGTCATCACTAATTTCTTTGGATTCTGCCTCTATATATCTTTTATCCATGCCTAATAGTCTTTTCTTCCCCCTACTGTATCATAGTTCAAGTCATCATTATTTATCCCCTGGATTAGAACAGTCATCTCCAGGGTGAAGAGTCTGTCTTCAGTCCTCTTTTCTCTAATTAATTTTCTCCATTGTAGCTAAATCAATCCTTCTAAAGCATGAATCTATTTGTGTCTCCTCCCTGCTGAAACCCCTTCAATGGCATCTCATTATGCTTGGGGTAAAGTCCATCTTCTTAGTATGACTTCATGCTGTGGCCTCTATTTAACTTTCTAGCTCTTGCCATGCTCTCTCTTGCACTCAGTTTTAAAAGACTAGCTCCTCTTATTTTTAGGAGCTGACCTTCCTTTCTCTCAGTTCTTGCTCTTTACTAATACTTTTTCCTCTTCCTGGATTGCTCACCACTTCTACATTTTCCTTAAAACTCCTAAACATCTGTTAACTTCTAATTTAGAAATCACTACAAGCTTTGTGCTCACATCTTGTATTTTTTACACTAGACAGTGCTGGGTAACAAAAATGAACAAAAATAGATAAGAGGTATGAGAATTGTAAGGGAGGGACAAACTGTGGTGTTTTTTCTTTTGTTCTGTATTTTATTTTACTTTTTGCAGATGTTGTGGTTGTCTATGTAGAAAACCAAACAGAGTTAGCAAATTGTTAGCATAAGAAAGACAGAAAAGAGCCGGATCCTATATAAACTTAAAAAATCAATAACATTTCTCTATACCAGTAATAATTGATAAGAAAATAATAGGAAAGTAGGCTCTTTTCACAATTACAACCAAGGATAGAAAGTTTCCATGTATTAACCTAATAAAAAAAATATATATGCCCTTTATGGAGGAATTTTGAAACTCTTTTAAGGACACAAAAAAACCCCACAATGAGTGAAGAGCTATATTACTTTGAAATGTTAGAGCGTTTAATATTATAAGATATTTTATTTTCCCTTAAAGTAATTTAAAAATTCTATGTATTTCAAATACATAGAGGGAAAGGGAACCTAATTAACTGAGTCTAAAATTTTGTAGAGGATAATAATCTGTGAATAGTTAGGAATTTTAAAAGAATAATACTCTTATGAATTATAGTAATAGAACAGTATTGTACAAGTGCAATATCAGAGACCAATCAAATAGAATAGATACTCTAGAAACAGTCCTGTTTATATATGGCAAGATAGTATATAATAACAGTACCATCACAAATCAGGAAATTATATTTAGTATATTGTGTTGGGAAAACTGTCTCATCATATAGAAAAAAAATATTGATAGATTCCTATCACATGTTACATACAAAGGTCCAAATGAATCAATGAATGTTAATGAACATTAAAGCTACAAGCATAATACAAAGAAATGCATACTTTTTTTTAATGTTCTCAAATCAGGAAGTACATAAGACCTCCAAAAGCATAAAACATAAATGAAAAAGTTTCTATATCCAATTATTTCAAAATTAAAAGTTTTAGGTGGGCCACGGTGGCTCAGCAGGCAGAGTTCTTGCCTGTCATGCCGGAGACCCAGGTTCAATTTCCGGTGCCTACCCATGCAAAAAAAAAAAAAAAAAAAAAAAAAAAAAAAAAAAAAAAAAAAAAAAAAAAAAAAAATTAAAAGTTTTATTTAATAAAGGGCGCCAAACCAAGGTAAACAGATACATGATATACTGTGGTAAATTTATGTAACATCTAAAATATTCAAGGAATTACTATCTAAATGCACTGAAAATAAAAATAAACAAAATGTCAGTAAATCCAATTGATAAACAGATAACGTACATGAATTGAAAAGTCAAAGAATCTGGGTATGTATTCCAAAGAAACTCTCATCCAGCTTTACCAAGAAAACACATATAAAACTGTTAACATATAATAGCGTGCATTAGGAAAGGAATGGATGCAATTTACTAGGAAAGTGTATAAGTTGAACTTAGTATATGCATATAACAGAATACATGCAGCTATGAGAGATTATGAATTTGATTTAGATAAAGCAGCATGATTAGACCTCAAAAATCAATTTTTAATGAAAAAAGTAAGAAAGCATTTATGTAAATAAAATAAATACACATATTATATATAGCATTATACATCTTTCAAGGCCACACACATACCTAAATATATATGTTGCATAAGAACTGGAATGCTATGTGAATTAAATACTATGGAATAGATGCCTATTGGAAAAGGGAATGAGAGGATGGAGTCGGGAATAATTGTGAAAAATGCTTAAGTAAATAAAAAAATAGATCACCTTCAGGTAAAGCCAAATAGCTTGTAACAGACTGACTCTCCTTCAGATAATAATGAACAAAATTCAAAAACAAGAAAAGCCCCCAAACTACCTGAAGGCTATGGAAAGTGAACAAAAGTAGGCACATTTTGGAGGGGAGATGAACTGGGAAGAAGCAGCCATTAAGAGGTGAGTTTCCTGTTTTTCGCAGTATTAGCCTGAGTGAAGGCCACAGGAGCAGCATGGAGTGGCTAAAACACCAACTGAAACTCACCATTTTTTTCTGGCCTAAAGAACTTGAGAACAGAGATAATTGCAAACGCAGTCACTGGAAAAAGAGGGGAGCCCCAAGAAGGAGAGAGCCAGAAAAAGGCACACACACATCAAATTCTGAATATGAACTCTTCTCAAATCTCTAAGTGACCCCTGAAACAAAAGTATGGGGTAGACACAAAGCAGTTTACATTTAAAGCTAAAAGAACTCAACTAACATTTGAGCTGCTGCCAAGTACATGTGAGAGAGAGTTCACAGTTTAAGTCTAACCAAGTTAATTGCCTGCCACAACAAAAACATCAACACACTTCTAAGAAGTCTAACAGAATCCACAGTCTCGACAAGATGACGGTCATGATGCCTAGAATATAATAAAAATTACTCAACACGGGAGGAACCAAGAAAATGTGCTCTTTCTCAAGGGAAAAGACAAGTCAATGGAAGCTAAATTTAATGTTGAAATTATCAGACAAGGGCTTTTAAACAGCTATTATAACTATGCTCAATGGGGAAAAGGGAAATATAGTGTAGTGAATGGATAGGTAACATTTTAGCAGAGAGATATATAGAAGACACAAAGGAACCAAATGGAAATATAACAGAACAAAATAATATCTAAAATAAAAGATATATCTCAACTCGTTCAGCTAAACTGACTTTCTATTTCTTTTTTAAAGATAGGCTTTTTAATTTTTTAATTTATTTATTTATTTTTCAAATTTGCATATGGGCAGGAGGCACCAGGGATCGAACTCCAGACCTCCAGCACGGCAGGTCGGAGCTCTGCCTGCTGAGCCACGGCAGCCGCCCTCTTTCTATTTCTTAATGTTCAGCTATTATTACAACCTTGTTAATTATGTTTGGACCTTACATATATTTATTAATTTTAGCTCAGTTTGATTTTTAAGTTTCTAATAGAGGTATAATACA
The DNA here is from genome assembly GCA_004026745.1 of Myrmecophaga tridactyla. NCBI lineage: Eukaryota > Metazoa > Chordata > Mammalia > Pilosa > Myrmecophagidae > Myrmecophaga > Myrmecophaga tridactyla. The sequence continues at coordinate 14,283 of PVIY010039332.1, forward strand.
AATTCCCACAACAACTGTGGCTGTATCAATTTTAACTTGATTTCATGGCTATGTTTACTTTTCTAAGTTTGGGTTCAATTGCTAGGGGCACGTAAATTCATGAGTATTATGTCTTCCTTGTAAATTGCTTGTAGGTAGCATCTCCTTTTATTCTTATTTATGCTTTTTTTCCCTTAAATTCTCTTTTCTCTACTTTTCAACCTCAATACTTCATACCAGAAGTGAGTGTAGTAAAATTTTTTAGGAACTCAAATATAAGTTGGATATTTTATAATAAGACAAACTAACCTTCATTTATAAAATCCACATGCAAATTCTCAGGAACATATAAGCACTCAGGGACAATTTTGCCTGAGTCCTTCTGAAGGAATCTACTTAACAGAATGAGCTTCAAAGAACTAATGACTAGAGACTTTAATATACTAATTTGTAGTGAGAATTAAGTATATATTTACTTAAATTTAAGTGATACTTATAAGGAATATAGCATGCAATGGCAGTGATAATGAAGATACAGTATATATAACTATATAGGGAGAGATATGGAATATAGAAATAGGTTGCTAATTGCCTTATAGTTATTAACTGGAGTGAAAAGATAATCTTTCACGTCACACACTGAAGAACAAGGAAGTCTGAGGGAAAAGAAATTAAAGAGATTACAAGCTAATTTTTTGCTAATTATAGGGACCCAACAGAAATTACCTGAGATAAAAAGGGGAGGTAAAATAAAGGGCTTACTACAAAGGCAAACATGAGAACAAGGATATAAACTTTCCTAAATTACAACCACAACTATAATAAATAAAAAATAGAAAGAGCAAATAAAATAGACTATGTAAAACAAGAATATATATAATTATAAGATAAAAGAATAAGTTGGAACTGAGGCCAGACAATTTATGATATTTAATAAATATTAATTGGTTTATATCATCAGTTTAAATGTTTTCAGATTGATTAAGAAAGCAAATTTACAAATTATTCTGTATACAACAGACATACTTAAAGCACAGATTCAGAAATGTTAAGAGAATAAAAAGATGCTACTCAATGGTGAGAGATCAAATGCTTTCCCCCTAAGATTGAGAACAAAAGCAAAAATGTCTTCTCTTACTACTCCAATTCAAACTGGATGTCTTAGTGCAATGAGAAAAGGAAGATAAATAAAAGGTATACAGATGAGAAAGGAAGAAATAAAACTGCTGTTGTTTTATAGATGACATGATTACCTATGTAGAAAACCTGAAGAATGTACAAACCTCCCCCCCTCCCGGAACTCATGAGTGACTATAGCAAGGTAGCAGAAAACAATGTCAATATAAAGAAGTTAATGATTTATTATATACCATCAATGAAAAACTGGCACTGGAAATAAAAATCATTACCATTTACAATAGCGCCCTTCAAAACCAAAGAACTTGGGTATACATCTAACAAAAAATGTATAGGATCTGTATGTGAAAAACTACACACTGATGAAAGAAATAAAAGAAGATCTAAATAAATGGAGAAATATTTCCTGTTCATGAATTGGAAGGCTCAATATAGTTAAAATGTCAGTTCTTCTCAACTTGATTTATTGTTTCAACACACTCTCAATCAAAATCCTAGCAAACTTTTTCATAGATATTGACAAAAGGAATCTAAATGTTCTGTGGAAAGGTAAAGGACTTAGAACAGCCAACTCAGTTTTGAAAAAGAAGACCAAAGTTGGGGAACTCATGTTACCTGATTTCAAGAATTAATATAAAGCTACCATTATCTAGGCAGTGTGGTACTGGCAAAGAATGGACACGTGATCAATGGAATCGAATGGAGACCGCAGAAATTAACTCACACAAATATAGTAAACTGATTTTTGACAAAGACAATTTAATGGAGCAATGACAGTCTTATCAACAAATAGTGCTGGAAAAATTGGATAGCCATACCCCAAAAAATGAACCTAGATACAGGACTCACACTCTACACAAAATTTAACTTAAAATGGATCGAAAACCTAAATGTAAAATGTAAAACTATAACACTTCTAAAGAAAATATAGAAGAAAATCTACATAATCTTGATCTTGGTGAGGAGTTTTTAGAAAAATAGCAAAAGCACAATCCACGAAAGAAAAAAATGGAAAGTTGGGTTTTATTAATATTAAAAACTACCCTCTGAAATACACCGAGAGGAAAATGAAAAGACAAGCCACAAACTGGGAGACAATATGTGTAAAGCACATATTTGATGAAGTCTTACAATGGAGAGAGCTGAGGAACGTTGCCTCAGCCAGGGGATGAAGGCAGCATCCTCTAGGATAAGTCATGATGTTGGCACAGACTGTTGACAGGTTGTGATGAGAATGGCACTTTACCTCTGTGGCCTTCCTTCCAAAAACCTGTAACCTCTAACCCTGAGAGAAGTATCAGACAAACTAAAATGGAAGGACATTCTACAGAATATCTGACCAGCACTCCTCAAAACTGTCAAGGTCATTAAAAACAAGGAAAGTCTGAGAAAATGTCACCATCTAAATAAGCCTAAGTAGACACGAAAACTAAATAAAATATGGTAACCCGGATGGGATCCTGAAACAGAAAAAGGGTATTAAGTAAAACTAAGGAAATCTAAATAAAGTATGATTTCAAACAGTAATAGTATACTGATATGGTGTTCATTAGTTGTGACAAATGTATCACTGCAATGCTGAAAATAGAGACTGGGTGCAGGGTATAGAGGAACTCTGTAATATTTTTGCATTTTTAAAATCAGGGACTATTTTTAAAGTAAAATGCTTATTAAATCTTAAAAAATTTGGAGGTTGGGTGATACTATTCGAGGTAAACACTAATTAAGAAAAAGAAAGGAAAGAAAGCAGAGGTTGCAATCTTAGTATTTGACAAGGTAACATTAAGACATAAAGTGAGGACACTTTATGAGCTGAAGGTGATAATTCACAGGTGATTAATATTTATGCAGGAAAGGTAGCAATAAACTTATAAAGCAGAAAATATAAGAGATTCATGGAGACATAGAAAAATTCACAAGTGATATGTGAGTTCGATATGCAGCATATCTGAGACAGTAAATAAAAATTTTGTAGGGCGGGCCACGGTGGCTCAGCAGGTAAGGACGCTTGCCTGCTGTGCCCAAGGACCCAGGTTCATTTCCTGGTGCCTGCCCATGTAAAAAAAAAAAAAAAAAAAAAAAATTTTGTAAGGTTATAGAAGACCTAAGTAGCACAGCCAGTAAAGCAGATCTTATGGATATGCACTGAATTCTGAATTCCAATAATAGAGAATATACCTTCATTTAAGAACATACCAACTTTTGCAGGTCATAAAGAAAACCTCAATAAATACTAATCAATAGAAATAATGAAGACAGTATTGGGCGGTACGATGGTGGCTCAGTGGCAGAATTCTCGCCTACCATGCTGGAGACCTGGGTTCGATTCCCAGTACCTGCCATGCAAAAACAACAGCAACAACAAAACAGTATTCTTTGATTATAATGCAGACATTTAATAGAATTTCATAAAAATATGCCCCCTCAAAAACCTATCATTTTTCCTGAACATTAAAAAAAATCAGTTTCTCAGAAATGAGTGTGAATAATTTCTGAAAGAGGAAGGCTAGAGTCATGTATGTCACTACAAGGAAAGTTGGAGGATAAAAAAACTGGGACTATATAACTTTAGTGAAACCCAGATTGGACAGTGATGATGATTAATTGTATGAATATAAGAAACTTCTTACATGAACTAGAACAAATATATTTCACTATAACAAGGTGTTAATAATAGGGTGTTATATGGAAAAAATACAATTAATGTAAACTAAAGTTTATAGTTAACAGTATCATTGCAATATTCTTTCATTAACTGTAACAAAGGCATTGTACCAAAACTAAATATCAATAAGGGATATGGGATTTTTTTCTTCGGAAGAAATGAGAGTGTTCTCATATTAACTGTAGTGATGAATGCATAACTATACAATTATACCAAGAGGCATTTATTGTACATTTATGTGGGTTGTATGGTATGTGAATAAAAGTGGTAAAAATTAATAATAAAATAAAATTTAAAAATAAAAAAACAAAAAATAATTTCTAAACTCTGGCATCGAGAAGAATACAAAATGAACCATAATAAGCCATATTTAAAACATGTTATATAAAAAAAGTTATATCAGAATCTATGAGACACAGCTAAAACAATTATCAGATGGAAAAGTTACAGCACTAAATACTAAAATCAGTAAAAACCAAAGAAGAAAATAAATCAATTAAACACCTAGCTAAAACAGTTGGAAAGGGAAACCAAAGTAAATTTTCTAAAAAAGCAGAAGGAACTGATATAAAGGTAAAAGCAAAATAGTTCCTTAAAAATAGAAATATGGAAAAACAAACAAAAAACTGTTTTTTTTAAAAAATCCCAACAAAATAGACAAGCCACCAGCTAACCTAATCAATACAAAAGAAAAAAACATAAGTATGCAAAATTAGAAATCATAAGAGGGAAACATCAAAAGAGGAAGAATCTGAAAGTCACAGGACTATTTTTCACAATTTTAAGCGTTTGAAAGGGTAGATAAAATGAATAATTAAGAAAATACAATCTTCCAGAATTGACCCAAGTAGAGACAGAAACTAAATAGATAATTTTCATAGGAAAAAATTCAGAGAAAAAACAAAAGAGCACTTCCATAGAAAAGCACAAGCCAGATGGTTTCACAGAAGAATTCTACCAAACATTAAAGACCAGTCAATCCCACTACTACTTAATTTTAGAGTGCTGCTGAAAACAAAAACAAAAAACTTCCAAATTCATCACATGACATAAATACAATGTATTTCTCAAAGCCTGAGAACCTGTACCAAAAAGTAACCTATGGATTGATCTCTTTTATAAATATTGATGGAGAAATCTTAAATAAAATATAAGCAAAGAAAATCTAAATGGAAATTAGAAAAAGTAATACATCATGGCTCATGGCATCCAGGAAGGCAGAAAAGTATTTTGACAAAATTAGCACTGAATCCTGTTAAAAACACATAGTAAAAAGGAATTTATGGGTACTCTCCACATAAGATATACAGTGTGATGGTTTGAAATTATATGTAGTTCAGAAAAGATCGTGTTCTTTTAATCTATTCCTGTGGGTGCAGACCTACTGTAGGTGGGACCTTTTGAACAGATTATTTCAACTGAGATGTAACCCACTTAATTCAAGCGGTCTTAATCCTTTTACTGGAGTCCTTTTTAAGAGGATAAAAGAAGAAAAGCTGAGAGAGGAGGCACAGAAAACAGAGAGGAAGCCACTGAAGCTAAAGGCCGAGAGCAAGGAAACCCGAACCAAGGACCATCAGATGCCAGCCATGTGCCATCCCATGTGACAGAGGTGTCCTGAGTGCCAGCAGTCTGTCTTCAGAGTACAGGTATTGGCCTGTTGATGCCCTGAGTTGGACATTTTCAAGGCCTAAGGACTGTAAATTGTAAGTTCATATATTCCCATTGTAAAAGTCAACCTATTTCTGATATATTGTATTTTGTCAGCTTTAGCAAACAAAAACATGTAGTTCAGCACAGAAGCCAGCATCTTACTTAAGGGGAAACACAAGAGACTGTACCACTAAACTCAAGAACAAGACAAGTATGCCCAGGATTCTACTACTCTTTAACATTGGTTTGGAAGTATTAGCTGCTGCAGTTAGACAAGAGAAAGTAATTCAAGACATAAGAATTGGAAAAGAAAAAGGTTTAAATAATCTCTACTGTCAGTGGACTAGTTATGTATATGGAAAACCCCAATGCTTCAATGGAAAATTGCTACAAACAATAAAAGAATTTAGTGAAAGGCCAGATTATAAAGTTAATGTATAAAAATCAAAAGCCTCTATATATACAGACAAAATCAAGAGAGAAGGTATAATAGAAGAGACAACCCAAAGTTGATAGAAAAATGACAATAAAATATTTAGGTGGCTCCTTACCACGAAGTTTGGAAGATTCTAAGACTTATATGTGGAAAACTCACAAAACACTACTTAAAGAAACCAAATTGGAGTTGAATAAATGGAAAAGAAACCATGTTCTAGGATGCCATTTCTTGCTAAGTTAGAAATTTAATAGAATCACAGTAAAAGTGTCATCAATATTTTCTGGCGCTAGATAGGTCAACTGTAAAGTTCACTTGGAAAAAGAATAGATAATAAAAGCCTTGGAGGGATTAAAAAAAGCTGGGATGGAGGGTGTGAGTAGTGGTTAGCCCTACTAGAGATTAAAACTTATTTGTAAAGTCTCTGTAATTAAAATAGTGTGGTACTGACACATGAATTTAAAAAGAAAATGGAACAGAACAGAAAATCAGAAAAATACCTCATCATACATGCAAATTTAGTATGACATAGAGACAGCACTCAAATTAATGGGAACTGGGATAACTGGACAGCCGTATAGAAAAAGATAAAATTAGATACTTACCTCATATCATTCAACAGAAAACTGCAAATAGATCAGATATTTAAATATAAGTAATGGACTAAGACAAGCCCAAAACAAAAAAAGACAGGAACATATGGGTGAACTCCTCTATAACCTCAGAGTGCGAAAAAATTCGACCAATTATGGCTTGACATCCAGAAACAAAAGGGGCAACTGAGTTACTTAAAAAATGACTTTTGTATGACCAAATAAATAATATACAAAATAAAGAGACTAGATTTTGTGGCCAAATAATATATGCACTTGGATTTAATGACAAGGAAATTATTGGTGGTCTTAATACTACATTGGAAGTAGAATCCTGATGAGAATGGATTGAGGAGGAATGGGAAGTGAGGAAATGGAGACAGCTAGTATCCATAATTCCTCTGAATTCTCCATAGAGAAGGAGAGAAGGCAGAGCAAAGTCAGAGTCATACAGGAGGGGAAGGACTGGTTGAGACACGTCACAAAGACAGGAGTTTTGAGTCAAATGAGCGAAAACTATTCCTACCTTTGTAGATTCTGGATAAATTACAAAATGGATCCAGGCAACTACTAATAAAGAAGTCAAGATCATCAGCCTTTTTTGAAGCATCATGTTGGGGAACATGTTGCGTGCCTAGAAGAGATGACACAAGAGAGGGAATTCAGGTGAGAGGGGAATCCTCAATGTTCACCTCATTTTTCACCCCTAGTATCATTCTACTTTATTTTTCCTTCTTTATGCATCTACATAAGTTTCTGTTGTTTCATGGCCTGAGCTCAACTCACATTCACCATCATGGCAGTTCAATTAGACAGGCTAAGTATCTGCAATTTCCCCTTCTTCCTGAAAATTAAGAGAACGGAAACGAATTTAGGAAACCTGGCTTATTTTCCTTATCTACCAGTTTCAGGGCTGAAATAAGGCTGTTGAAATTTTCCATTTTGGAAAGGGATTTATTCTCCCCAGCTAAAGTGACTGCCTGCTATAGAAATCCCCGCGTAATATGAGCAGCACAAATCGGAGGGGCTCTCTCCAAGTACTAACAAAGTGTTATTTCTGGTTTCCCGATTTTTTAGACTTGTAAGCTTAGTGATTTTTTCTTCTAAACACTGAGTGTCATAAACCAAATCAACCCTAAGACTCTAAGGGAGTATTTCTCCCGTTTGCCTTCCTGACTTTAGTTTTCAGGAACAGCACCGTAAGCAAATCACAAGGAAAACCAAGCCGAACTGAAATGTCCCACACCAACGCCCGCCAAAACGGAAGTCACAGAGTTCCCTTCTAGGCAGAAAACACATCCATTTAAAGAGCAAAATACACTGTGATCACACTCCAAGGGGAGGCCGTGAAAGGCCGCCAGCGCGGCCAATGCAGGCTTCCCTCTCCCGAGAGCTCCAGCTCCTTCTTCACCGCGGCCCCGCTGCCGGCCCGGCTGGGACGCCGCGCCGCCCCACGCATGAAGGTAGGGCTTGGCCCCCTTGTTCTTCTGGTCCACGTGAGCTTCGGTCACGTCCCTCGTGCGGTGCGTGGCGCCCGGGGCTGTGGCGGCCTCGGCGGTGCCGGCGCGCGGACCCTGCCGCCCTCCTCCCGCCGGTGGCCCACCGTGAGCCGACCGCCGCAGCCCTTGAGGCCCGAGGACCCGCGCGACGCACAGCCGACGGGCTTCCCGGCCCCGCGGAACTGCTTCAGGACGGCTCCCCGGGCGCGCTGACTTTACGACCCTTTCCGTCCGCGGCGATGGGAGGACGGCGGCGTCGTGGCTGGCCCTGAGCCTCGCCAGCTCTGCGGTCTTGCCACAGGCAGTCCTCGCCGTTCAGCCCGCACGTACCTGCTGGGTCTCTCTGACGGCTGCCCCTTGGCGGGGTCACCCGCGCGCATCTGAGCAGCCTCGGGAGCAAAGATCCCCCCCCGCCCCCGTCAGCCCCTGCCCGGCTCAGGGGGACCAAGATCCCAGAGCTCCCTAGAGAGCGTCCCCGGCGGGCGGGGTGGCACCCCTGGGGCTCACGCAGAGGCCTCGAGGGACTCGGTGCCCTGAAAGGCGCCGCTCGCAGCCCGACAGCACCGGCGCGACCCTGGAGCCGTGAGGGGCCGCGCGGGGAGAGGAGGAGGGCACCCACCTGCCGGGGTTGGGGTGGGGGTCGGGGTGGGGCCAGCAGCCGCGGAAGGCCCGGGAGAGGCGCCCCCAACAGGGCCCTGAGGGCCGCTCAACTTTTATTTTTTACTTATAGTTACTCTCAGAGTTGCAGTTTTTATTTTGGAAGCACTGTCCTCTTCCCCTCCCGTGGCCTGCCTGGAATCCAACGTCCTTGCCTACCTACTGAATACTCCATATCCGACTGTAGTTGAAATTGGTTTTCTCCTTCCATGCCCTGAAGGGAGCTGTGGTCCGAGGCCCCTTGTGTTGTTCTTTTACTCTGCTCTGTATTTTCTCTGTTACAA
>PVIY010039333.1:0-23188 GCA_004026745.1 Myrmecophaga tridactyla
GATGATGCCTTGCTTGCCATGTGCCCTTCCAGCCCAGAGAGAAACTGTGACTGCGTTCGCCATGTGCCTTCTCACTTGAGAGAGAAACTCTGAACTTCATCAACCTTCTTGAACCAAGGTATCTTTCACTGGGTGTCTTTGATTGGACATTTCTATAGACCACTATGGACATTTTCTCAGCCTTAGAACTGTAAACTAGCAACTTTTTAAATTCCCCTTTTTAAAAGCCATTCTGTTTCTGGTATATTGCATTCTGGCAGCTAGCAAGCTAGAACAGGAGTGGAAATAAAAAATCATATCTTTAGTTTCTAGAATATCACATCAGTGGAGTTAGAACAATCCGTGCATTGTTATATGCAAATGCTTATAATAATGCAAATGCTTATAGGCAAATGCTCAACTCTTAAATAGGATGGTAAGAGGCAAATGAAATGAGGGTGCAATAACCAGGCCTGTAGGTATGCAGTAGTTGAGGACCTCCTAAATACCAGACACCATAGTAGGCTCTTTATATGTTCTTTCTCTTATATATATACATACATATATATATTCTAATTAATATAGCTTCTTATATTAACATATTTGTAATAGACATAAAATGATTAATTCTCTATGATAGGTATTATAATCACCACTTTCCACATAAGAAAACTGGTATGAAATGATCTGCTTGGATTCCCAAAACTATTAAATGGCAGGACCAGAATTTAATATAGGTCTAATTCCTCAATCCATGCATTTACAGTCTGCAACTAGGAAGAGAAATAGCTAATGCACATGTTCAATAATGCCCGTCATTTGAGTTAATGGGAAAAGATTCTCCAACTAGGGTAACATAATGGGAAGTTCCATGGTTGGTGAGGACAGTACGGAGAGTACAGCACAATAGGGAACCCTCCTCGCTTTTCAGATCCTGGCTGACTGATTTTCGTAGCCATTTGGCTGGCTCCTGCATGCAAATCATAAACAGATGTGGGTATTATCATTGCCCAGGGAACTTCCTCATGCCTGCTTGTTTCCACTTATTTTGGATTTACTCTTATTAATCTAGACCTCAACTCCTGGTACCTTATCCCCTACTTCCAAGTCTATATAGCAATCTTCAACCCCCAAATTTGGTGACTTATGAATTTCTGGTGTTCATACATAATTTTGCTTCTGTTCTGTCTTTCAATCTTGACATTTTCCAAAGCTCACTCGGTCTGCTTCTGCTCCAACTCCCAGCCTTGTCGAAGGCTGTTTCTAATGAATAAATAGAAAGTCAACCTGTCAGCATTTCCGAGAGTTTCCGTCACATTGGGGTTTGGGCTTAGAGTAAAGGTTATAGGTTCTTGCCAAAATCAGGGGATAAATCCCCTTCTTTGAATTAATTCCGATTTTGGTCATTTTAAAGTAAAACAGTAGTAAAGTTTCAGAACACCGTGGGACCTAGAGATCAGTCAGAGTTATTCTGTGACTCTTACTTTCTACTCAAAGCAACGTTACAGAACATTCTGAGACTACTACCTTCTTTTTAGCTCTGTATGAAATTTTTTTTCCTTTGCTTGAATTTCTGAGCACTCTTTGTGAGAATGGCGGGCAAACCAGAAGTAAGTAGGTATCTACTTCAAGGGAAAGATGTCCTGACCTGTTTAAATAATTTCTCCTGGGCAGAAGTGATTGTATGAGTTGACTCCACCATAACTCTGTTAACCTCAGTTGAAGAGGGGCCAGTGGACAGGCCAATTCTCTATTCTTTAGGAGCAAAATTAAACACTAAACTGAGGGGGTGCAAGGATAGTTCAGTGGTAGAACGCTCGTCCTGCCATGCGGGAGACCTGGGTTCGATTCCCGACCCAAGCGCTTACCAAAGAAAGAAATAAGCAAACAAAAGAAAGAAACAAACAAACAAACAAAAATTGAACAAATGGTGCTACAATAATGGGATACTTACTTGGAAAATGAATGAAATGTGACCCTGCCATACAGCATACAAAACGAAAAAACCCAAGCTGTTCACAATTTTTGTGTTTCTTTTGGTATTTAGGAAGTTTATATTTATGTTCTTATTGGTTACCTTTACACAATTTTTTTTTAATAATAACTGTAGGCCCCCTTTACTTTGGTATCTATGTGGTTTGCCAGCTTTAAATGAAAATTTCTGTTTTTTCTTTATGAGCTTATTCCGCTTTCCCCTTTCTACTCCTATTTTTTCTTTCTCTGTGTTCATTCTACTTTGTTACATCATAGGACAATTATAAATTATTCTCTCACACTGGTCCCCGTCTTTATTTATTTTTAGATATACAATTAAATCTATTCCTTGCTCACCACTGGTACTTTTTTGCCTGTTTCCCTATCATGTCTTGATTATTGGATAAAGCCCCCCCCTCTGGAAGATTCTTTAGGAAGAGCTTACAAATACAGTATTCTTGAGTTTATGTTTAAAACTGCTTTTCTAAGGACTGGATACTTAATGAGCAGCTCAGCTTTTTTACTATTTTTTTGAAAGTATTGCTGAGCTTTCTATGTTGCTGCTGAAAGTCTAATACCAACTGGATTTTTGTTCTTTTGCTAAGTGACCTAGATTTTTACCTGGAGCCCCAAATATTTTTATTTAATCTTTCAAGTCTGTTTTGTTAGCATAGGGCTCAGAGTTGAACAGTATAGTTCAGTTTTCCCCAGAACATGCTAGATCCCATCAATATATATAATTCTCTCATACTGGATTTTTTCCCTATCTTCTGTATGTCTCACTTTTTCTCTAATCCTTTTAGCACTTTTTCTTTTTTCATTTTTTAGGCTGTGTCAGTTTTTTTCTTCAAGGTCCTTTATTATATTTTCCACTTAAATCTATTCTTCTTTTTGCACCAAGTAATTAAAACTTCATTTTCTAGGATCATTTTCTTTTCCCTGACTTTATATCTTAATTTAGATTAACTTTGATTTAAAATGTTTGAAATGTTCTTTAAATGACCTTTAAAAGCTACTTTAATGGTATTAAATTTATGATAGAGCATTGTGCTACAGTTTTGTTCTTCTTTATAGGTTCCTTAAAAATCAGCTTTATTCTCTGATACCAAAACCAGACAAAGGCATCACAAGAAAAGAAAACCACAGACCGCTATCTCATATGAATATGGATGCAAAAATCCTCAATAGAATATCACCAAACCAAAATCTAGTAACATATGAAGAGATTTATTCACCATGACCAAGTAGATTTATCCCCATAATGGAAGGTTGCTTCGATATACGAAAATCAAACAATGTAATACACCATATTAACAGAATAAAGGTTTAAAACTACATGATCACATCAACAGATGCAGAAGAAGCATCTGAAAATATCCAATACATTTTTTTTATAAAAGCACTTTCATAAACATAGAAATAGAAGGGAACTTCCTTAACACAGTGAAGGCCATACATGGAAAAACTCACAGCAAATATCATTCTTAACTCTGAAAGATGGAAAGCTTTCCTTCTAAGATCAGGAACAAAGCAAGGATGTCCACTCTTGACACTGATTCCACAGTGAACTGAAGGTTCTAACCAGGGCAATTACAAAGAAAAAGAAATAAAAGACAGTCAAATTGAAAGAAACAAGTAAAGCTATCTCTATTTGTAGGTGAGGTGATCTAATATATACAAAACCCTAAAGAACCCACAAGAAAACTATTAGATCCAATAAACAAATTCAGCAAGGTTTAAGGATACAAGCGCAATTGAAAAATCCAGATACATTTCTACACAATAGTAATGAACAATCTGAAAGTAAAATTAAGGAACAAAAATCCATTTACAATAGCATCAAAAAAGAATAAAACACCTAGGAATAAATTTAACCAAAAGTGCATGATTTTTTGCACCTAAAATTTCAAAACTTAGTTGAAAGACATTAAAGACAATTAAGTGGAAAGATATCCCATGTTCTTGGATTGGAAGATAATAATATTTATATGGCACTGCTCCCCAAATTGATGTGCAGGTTCAAGGCAATTCTTATCAAAATTCCAACTGGCTTTTTGTCTGCTGAAATGGACATGTTAATCCTAAAATTCATGGAAATGTTATAAAACACTTATTAAAGTAAAAAAGAAGTTGGAGGACTCACACTTCCTGATTTCAAAATTTACTAGAAAGCTAACGTAAACAAGACAGTGCTGTGCTGGCATAAAGATACGCATATCGATCAATGGAACAGAATTCAGGATTCAGAAATAAACTCCTACATCTTATGGTTAATTGACTTTCATCAGGAGACCAGGACCACTCAATGGGGAATAAATAGTCTCTTCAACAAATGGTTCTGGGACAACTGGATATCCTAGAAATAAAACACGAATCCAAAAATGAATTTGGACACCTACCTCACACTACATACAAAAACTAACCAAATACGGTTCAAAGACCTAAGTGTAAAAGCTAAAGCTATAAAAATTTCAGAAGAAAACAATAGGTGTAAATTTTCACAACCTTGGTCTAGCTGATGGATTCTTAGATATGTTACCCAAAGCACAAGCAACCAGAGAAAAAAATAAACTGGAATTCATCAAAATTAAAACCCTTTCTATGTCAAACGATATTATCAACAGAGTGAAGACAACCCATGAAGTGGAAAAACATACTTGTGAATCCTATTATCAGATACATATTTCATATTTAGAATATATAACTGAAGATTACATACATTTATATATATCAATATATTTATAGCTCAATAATAAAAAAACAATCCAATTAAAAAATAGGCAAAAGATTTGAATTGACATTTCTCCAGAGAAGATATACAAATGGCCAACAAGCACATAAAAAGATGCTCAACATCATTAGTCTTTAGGGAAATGCAAATCAAAATCACAATGAGACACCACTTCACATTCCTTAGGATGGCTCTAACCAAAAATGGTTAAATATGGAGAAAATGGAGCCCTCATGCACTGTGTGTGGAAATAAAACTGGTGCACGCACGTTGGAAAACAGTACAGAAACTCCTCACGAGGTTCAACATAGAGTTGAACACATGACCTGGCAATGCCACTCCTCGGCATATTGCCCCCCAAATTGAAAACATATGCTCATGCAAAAACTTGCATGTGAATATTCATTGCAGCATTATTCATCATAGCCAAAAAGAGGAAGCAAACTATATGTCTGTTAGTTTATGAATGGATAAACAAAATGTGGTATATCCTTAAAATGGAGTATTATTCAATCATAAAAAAGAATAGAGTACTGCTACAAACAACAACATGGATAAACGTTGAAAACATTTTGCTAAGTGAAGGAAACTAAACTCAAAAGGTAATTATTTGGGTGATTCCATTTGTAGGAAATGTCCATATTAGGCAAATCCATTGAGACAGAAAATATGTAAGTTGTTGCCAGGTGGTAGAGGGAGGTGAGAATGGGGAGTGACAGCTAAAAGATGTGGCATTTCTTTTTGGGGGATGATGAACAGGATAATGGTGATGGCTGTATAACCTAGTGAAAATACTAATATATATTGCAAAGGGATCAACACAGCAGCAGAGAACCTCAGGGAGTTCCGAATTTCTTACAGTGTGGCCAGAAGAAAATGTGGAGAAGGAGGCCAAGATGTGGTTGGAAAGGTGAGTAGGTGTCAAACTACAAGGGAATTGGAAAGAGCTATGATTTTAACCTACAGGAAGCATCCATAATCAAATACATTTCACCCAGGTTTATACACAGAGGACAGACCACAAAAAGCTACCTCACATTAGGCCTAATGTGTTATTCCCTTACTCAAATGTTTATGGCAAAATATCCATAGCCAGTAAAAAAGTAAAGTTGGGTTTGATACTAAAATATCTTGCTCAAACAAAAAAGTAAAAAGAAAAAAAATCACGTGTTCATTATCTCTGTTGGATAGTATTCCATTTTATGAGTCCACCATTATTTATTCCTTTTACTGTTGATAGACATTTAGGTTGTTTTCAGTTGTTTGTGTATGTGTGTGCTTATGAACAATGCATTTGTGTATATCTCTTTTGGAATTCAACATATACACATTGGGGAAATAAAAAAAAAAGAAAGGCCCCGAATATTAATGGAGGGAATCACTCATAAATATTGGGAAAAGCCAGGAATTGATTGGGGGCTTGGATTTTGTGCCATATCCTGTTAAATTAACAGAAGATTGTTTTGTAAGGTAGCCCAAGGTCAGAAGGAAATGAATTTTTTTTCAGTTACACAAGGGTAAAGGGAAGTCTGAGATGTATCTGACTTTCTCTTGGGTAGTCAAACAAAAGCTTTGGAATAAGGTGAATATACGTACACGCCATATATTTTGATTAAGTGAGCCTTAATCAAATCATAAATGTGGTCCATAATCTTAGCTGTGAGTTTACAGTTTAGATGTAGGGCCCTTCAGACAAAATCATAAGGTCACCTTTACCTAATCGAATAAAAAGTAGAATTTCTTAGCAAAATAAAATTTTCTGGTCTTCCAAGAAACACCTATACTTCATTTCTTCATGGATTTATCCGCTGATTTGTCAAATTTCCCAAATTAGAAAAAAATATCTGTGGTCTATTGATTGCTCAAACACATCTTTCCATGTAGGTACCTGCAGGTGCCACCTGGTGGCCAGAACAAAGAACTTCAGGCTTAAATGCCGTAAGCTTTTAGAAAGGTCTTGTTCTAGCGTTTTTATTTGCCCACTCAGTCCTTGAACGAAAAGTGAATAAAATAAGGGGACTTGCTAATAAATATCTCCACTTATGCTTTCTTGTCTCCCAGTGGTGGCCAGAGAGACTCGAAAATTCAGTGAAAAATTCTGCCCAAACCTTTAAACATTCAAGTCTCACAGCCACTGCTGAGGGTTAGGCTGACAGCTTGCCACCCCCTCCCCAGTCTCTTGCGTACTCACCTAGATGACAGTTTTGTTTTGTTTTAATATAACTATAAGGATAATCCACACTTGTAAAAGAAAATTGAAGGGTGCGAGGGGAGTTCAGTGGTAGAATTCTCGCCCGCCATGTGGGAGACTCGGGTTCAATTCCCAGCCCAGGCACTTCCCAAAGTAAACAAACAAACAAAGAAAAAGCAAACAAAAATTCAACAAACAGTGCTGCAATAACGGGATATTCACATGGAGAAAGAATGAAACGTGACTCTGTCATAATGGCATACCAAACAAAAAAAGAAAGAAAAGAAAAGAACATTGAATAATACAGACATATAGAAAGGAATAAGTGAAATTTCCTCATCCTTCCTCTCCTCCATCCCAAATATCCAATCCCATAAATGAGAAACCTCTGTTCATTGTCCAGGTATGTTTTGGGGCAGACGAGCTTGCTGGAGGTTTCTAAATGGTAGAAACCTGGAAAAAATAATACACAACCTGCCATATTGCTTCATTTGTAAAAACCAGCTTCAATTAAATCTATAAACACCCCCATCACCACCAAAAACGTTCCAAAATTCCAAAATTTGTAACCATCGAGTCCAACGTCTGAAGAAACACCAAATCTGAAACTTCAGGCTGGCTGTCAAAATGGCACCATTTCAAAAATATAGAGAAAGCATATAAGACATGCTTTCACCATCACCACCACAATCTTTTACTGATTTATTACACCTTTGTGGAGACTTTCCTGCCACCAGTGTAAAATTATGAAAACTCAGAGAGAATCAATTATCAAATCAGACTTCTTCTGGGCCCGGAGATACATGTGTCTCTGTAAGCTGCACTATTTAGCCAACTTATAAAATTCTCCCCTTTTACCACATGAATACCATTCACTAGATTGTGGTTTTAGGGTGAGGATGATACTTCCCTCCTCAATCCATTACCATGTTATCGTCCATTGATGTCTCTTAAAGCCAATGAGCTTATGTCATGGTCATTCCTGCGACCCACTCCTGGCATCTCTCACATCCTAAGTTCAAGCCAGACCGTGCTCCACTCTCCCTGGACTTTTCAGAGTACAATCTGAGAAATCGCAGAGCATCGGGAGTGGATTTACTGAGAAAGGTTTCATCTGTGTGTTGATCAGCATCTTCATGCAGGCAATGAACATCTAGTATGCATCTCACCTGCTGCTTGGCACTAAAAATGAAGGACACTATGGAAGTTAGGTTCAGCTGTCAACTTGGCCAGGTGAAGGCACCTAGTTTTGTAGCTGTGGACGTGGGCCAGTGGTACATGAACCTCATCTGTTGCTGGTTACATCTGCCATCAGCTAGGAGGCGTGCCTGCTGCGGTGAGTGACGTTTGACTTAACTGGCTGGTGCTTGGATGGGAGAGCACCACGTAGCTCGGCCCGAGCAGCTCAGCATACCTCATCTCAGCACTCGCAGCTCAGCTTAGGCCTTTGGAGATGCAGAAAGAAGTCACCCTGGGGAAGGTTGTTGGAACCCAGAGGCCTGGAGAGAAGGCCAGCAGAGATCACCCTGTGCCTTTCCACATAAGAAAGAACCTCAGTTGCAAGTTAGCTGCCTTCCCTCTGAAGAGCTCATGAAATAAATCCCCTTTTATTAAAAGCCAATCCGTCTCTGATATGTTGCATTCCGGCAGCTAGCAAACTAAAACAGACACCAACTTCCTGCCTTCACAGGACTATTGTAATGGGGAAGATGAGCAGAGAAACAGGTGTTGAAAATCCAGTGCCAAGAACAATGATTGCCATATACCCAGTGTTAATGGAAGCCCCCAAGATGGTTACTCGATTCATAGGCGGGCTGGGAGGTGAATGGAGTGGCATGTGTGGTTCCAGGAGGGAGGGGCTCCGGGAGGATTCTTAAAGGTGAGTAGTGTTTAACCAGGTGAGGAGGAGAGAGAGATAGATGAACTTAGATAGAGGAGCAGCTGTGAAGGCCTCGGGTTCTTCTCTGCAAACAGCTGTAACTATATATATATATATATATTTTTTTTTAACATGGGCAGGCACCGGGAATCGAACCCGGGTCCTCTGGCATCGCGGGCAAGCATTCCTACCTGCTGAGCCACCGTGGCCCGTCCAACAGCTGTAACTAGTAAGAAAGACAGGCATGATTCTTCCTTTGGGACATTTCCTTGTGATGGTTCTGCCAAGCTCCTAAAAGATAAGTAACTCAAATAGTATTTGAAACGTCATCCATTTTACTGTGTCTGCAAGCGCACATAATACTTCATTTATCCCACAAACGCAAAAAAAAAAAAAAAATGCATAAGCCCACCACTGTTCCAAATTCCATGATTGGGGAACAAATCTTTGACTATTTGTCATTAAAAGAAGAGTTGGGATTTAGGCATGATGAGAAGGAAAAAGACTAGTCATTAATTCATCGTCTTTGTACAATGTCTGGTGCTAATATCTTTGATTTTAAGGTAAATCGACATAGGGAAGACATGAAGATTTTATCTCTAGTAACCTCAAAGAGAAGGTCATCTGTCAAACTCATACAGGATGATTAAGTCAAATGGACAAAGCCATAGGTTCACAGGACAAGTTGACCTTACCCAGGGGGGGATTTGTAGGGTGAAAACTATTTGATCCCAATGATCCATCCAAAGGAATTTTCAGGTGATGTAAAGACCCTTCATAATGAAAATGAGTTCAGAAAGTGAGAAAAAAGACAGTGTATCTTTAGCAAAATAAAGCCAGGCATGTAATTTTATAAGGAATATGGTAGATGCCATGTTAATAGAAGGTACAGGCATTCCTTTGGTAGACTGGATTGTGTTGTGTTCACAATAAAAATGGAAATCAGATTAAGGCAGAGAGTAAATGTGAGGGATCTACACAGCCTCGGAAAGCCCGTCTGAACTCCCAATAAGGAACACAGACTTCCTTTTTTTGAGACAATGTGTAGAATATCGTTCAATATATTGCCAATGCATTTTTTACCTAGTTTTCTTGTGTGCTGATTATTTCCCCATTGGGCAGCAGCCCCGCTGGAAAGAGGGCTCGGCAAAATTCAAACATAAAGTCAAACTCTGGACTTTCGAGGGAGGAGGCAGAGTGCATTGGAGGGAATAAAGCAGAATTATACACGAGTCCCTGAGATGGTACCCTGTGCCCTCATGTCCCTTTCCATCTACAGCAACCCTAGAGAACAGAGTGTTCTAACAGACTGAAATTACCTCCAACACTCAATGGGGGGAAAAAAAAGGGATAAAAATGCAAATTAAGTGCATTTATAAAACCTTTAAAAAAGAAAAGTGAGGGAAGATATTCCCAATCAGATATCAAAATACAGGATAAAACTATAATGGATTTTTTTAAAGTGTGATATTGGCCAAGAATAGACAACTAGATCAACAGAATAGACCAGAATATACATAACACACAAACACACATCTATGATATATAGTCATTTCACTTCAATGAGGAAAAAAAAGCCAGGTTATTCCACACATGGTGTTGATACCAGTGAATCTATTTGGGAAAACACAATGAAGTAACATCTTTACTGAACCCATATATGATTTTTGATTAATTAAAGTGATAAACACAAAATAATCACAAAAACATGCAGAATATATAAAAGAATACATTTTACCTTTGGGGGTAAGAGAGGTCTATTTAAGCAAGACGCTTCTCTATGATCAAAGACACTTCTCTATGATCAAAGATATCTTAAGCCGCGTTACAAGATCAAATTGACTTAGAACAAAATATTAGTAGCATGAAAAATAAAAAAAAATCATTAACCAGAATTTATAAAGAGCTCCTGTAAGTTGGTAAGAAAAAGGCAAATAATCCAATAATGAATGTTGAAAGGATATGAATGGACAAATTACAAAATAAGAAGAAATACAAATGATTAGTAAAAAATGGTAAACCCCAATAATAGCTAGAAAAACGCAAATTAATAATGAGATGTCATTTTTTAAACATGTTAGATCGGAAAACAAAAGACTGTTGACATCCACTTTTGGCTAAGGTCTGGGGAAATGCTGGAAGCTCTGTTGGTGGGAGAATGAATTTCGAAACTACATAAAGGAAGGTGCAACCTTTACATTTTAAATGGAAAACACTCATATTCTATGATCTAAAAATCTTGCTTTGAGGTGTACTTCTTGTAGAAATTCCCAAACATCTGCAAGAAGAGGGGTTACAGATGTTTATTGAAGCACTGCTTGTAATACCAAAAAAAAAAGAGAAAACACCTAACGCTCACCAGGAGAGGAAAGGGTAATTAAATATGCTGCTTAGTTCTAGACAATAGAACATTATGAAGCATTTAAAAAGAATGAGCTCTGTTTCTGCTGACATGGAAAGCGCTCCAAGAATATTTCCCAGCCTAGAATAACAGGAGTCTCTTTATTGAAAGACCTACCAAGGACCCATTGTGGTAAATGGGAAAGGCCCTGCTGCGACCCATCGCTGTGAAATGACAGATCTGTTTTCTCTCCTCCCTCCTTCTGAAGGTCCTATTAGATATTTTCCCCATTTAGATTTGTTCCCTATTTTTTCAAATACATTGTTTTTATATGTTCAACATTCATGGAACTTCCCAACTTTAGCTTTCAAAACGTACAGTGAATTTTGTTATTTCAGTTGCCATTTTTGTAAATTTCAAAGAGTCTTTTCTTTTTTAACAAAGGTAATATTCTCTTCTTTCCACTTTTTCCACGCAGGGTAGTTCAGTGGTACAGTTGTAACCTTCCATGCAGGAGACCTGGGTTCGATTCTTGACCCATGCATCCCCCCCACCCCGCTAAAAAAAATTTAACAAATGGTGCTGCAATAACGGGACAGTCGCATAAAAAAGATTGCAATGTGACCCCCACTATACAGCACTCAACAACATCAAAAAAATAGACGCAATGACCTTCCTGTCTGAGAAAATTAAGTATAGATTTCCCCCCTTCCTTGCATCTTCTGTTTCCATTGTCATCTCTTCCCATTTGTAGGTATTTGGTCCTCTGGTTGTCCTGAAGGTGTGATGACCTCTGGCCATTCATTCATCTTTCAGAGTGACTCAAAAAGTCAATGAGGAGCGTGATGTGCAGGGTGTGTTGAATGCTGTTTTCACTGACGACTCATCAAACCCCAACCTGCCTTCTCCAGGGGACTCCCTGATGGCCATATCCAGAGAGGACTTTTGGTCAAGCTCTCCAGGGAACAGCACGGGAGCAGAGCACGGGAAGGAGGTTGGAGACCTACCATTCAGTGTGTGGCGTTTCCTTCATTGTCCTTTCTTTGTCCTCTCAGCCCGTGTTGGCCCATTGTCCCTGAGGTCAGAGCCTCTGGGTTCAAATCCTCTGGAGTGTAAACCTCCCGCCTCCCATAGAGAGCAGACTTAATCCACCTCCCAGTTTCCAGCGACCTTGCTTCCTCCCTCCTTTTATAGGGTGTACTTTCAGCCCGGAGGCTCCGGGGCATTCTGCCTTGCGATTAGGTGCCTTTCCCATCACTCATCGCCCTCTGCCGGCCACTGACTTGAATAACCTCAGCTCGGTTTCCCGTCACCACCCTTTGGGCTCTCTCCTAAGTATTTGTTGAAGTCTTTTGTCCTCTCTGGGTTTGTCTCAGATTTCTCTTTATCACTGTAGATTAAGAACACTTTAAATGTCATTACCTTTCTTTAGTGCAATCATCGTGGGTAGAGGAGACATATCTGGTCATTCTGCTATTTTTAACTAGAAGCCGGGTTAATTTCTGTCGCTCTTTGTAAGAAAATGGGATTGGTTGTAAAATGAAAAGAATAACTCTCTAAGTCTATGTCTTTTGGACACCGCTAGATGGTGCTAAGACATCGTTAAGACGAAACACCCAGCGTGTGGTCTCAGCTTCAGAAGGGCTCTTTAGATGGTCCGTGTTCCAAAAGTAACATTGTAGAATTTTCTCTCATTTGGACAAAAATACACAGCCTTAGAAATGGCCATTGTGCATTTTATACACAGTTTTATTGAGATGTATTCGCACACCATACGGTCCATCCAAAGTGTACACTCAGTGGTTCTCAGCTTAACCATGGAGTTGTGTATTCATCACCACAATCAACTTTAGAACATTTTCACTGTTCCCAAAAGAATCCCAGACCCTTTATACCCCTTTGTTTTGACACTTAGCATTAACGTGGTGCCTTTGTTACAACTGATAAATAGTCTATATTAACTATAGTCCATAATTTTCATTAGGTGCCTTTTTTCCCACATGGACCCTATTATTAACACCTTGTAATAGAGGCTTGCATTTGTTCTAGTTCATGAAAGAACTTTTTAATATGCATACTGTTAATCACAGTCATCATCCCTCACAGGGCTCACTGGGTAATGCAGTCCCAAGTTGTATCTTCTAGCTTTCCTTCTAGTGACAATCGCAACCCTCAACTTCTTGTTTCACCCACATTCGCACACCTGATTCAACACTGTTAATTATCCTCACAATAATGTGCTACCATCACTTCTATTTTCAGCATTTACAACCAACCGAAATAGAAATTCTGCACAAATTAAGCATCAGCTGTCTCCATTTTCTATCTCCATTCTACCTCCTGGTAACCTATATTCTAAAATCTAACTCTGAGTTTACTTGTTATAAGTAGTTCATATTAGTAAGATCATATATTTGTCCTTTCGTGTCTGCCTTCTTTCTTTCTTTCTTTCTTTCTTTTTTAGAATTATATTATTATTATTTTTTTTACATGGGCAGGCACCGGGAATCGAACCCGGGTCCTCTGGCTGGCAGGCAAGCATTCTCGCCTGCTGAGCCACCGTGGCTCGCCCTGTCTGACTTATTTCACTCAAAAGATTCCTCAAGGTTCATCCAGGCGTCACATTCATCAGGTCTTCATTCCTCCTTAGAGATGAACAATATCCCATTGCATGTATATACCACATTTTGTTTATCCATTCATTGCTTGATAGACTCTTGGGTTGCTTCCATCTTTTGGCAAGAGTGAATAACGCTGTTATGAGCACCAGTGTGCAAATGTCTGAATCCCTGCTTCAGTTCTTCTGGGTATATACCCAGTAGCAAGATTTCCAGATCAAGTGCCAATTCTATACTTAACTTCCTGAGGAATCAGCAAACTATTTTCCACAGCAGCTGTACTGTTTTATATTCCCACCAGCAGTGAGTGTTCCTATTTCTCCACATCCTCACCAACACTTGTAGTTTCCTGCTTGTCAAAACAGCGGCCATTCTAGTAGGTCTGAGATGATATCTCATTTTGGTTTTAATTTGCATTTCCCTAACAGTTAGTGAAGCTGAACATCTTTTCATAAGAAGTTTAGCTACCTGCATCTCCTCTTTAGAAAATGTCTATTCATGTCTTTTGCCCATTTTTAAATTGGGTTGTTTGTTTTTTTATTATTGAGTTGTAGGATTTCTTTACATATTATGGATTTTAAACCATTATCAGATTTGTGGCTTCCAAACATTTTCTCCATTGAGTAGGCTGCATTTTCTTGATAAAGCCCTTTGAAGTACAAAAGTTCTTCATTTTGAGGAGGTCCAATTTATCTGTTTTTTCTTTCATTGTTTGTGGTTTAGGTATAAAGTCTAAGAAATAATCGCCTACCTCAAGATCTTGAAGGATCCTTCCATACATTTTGTTCTAGGAGTTCTATGGTCCTGGCTCTTATATCTGGGTGTTTGATTCATTTTGAGTTAATTTTTGTATATGGCATGAGAAAGGGTCTTTTTTTCATTTTTATGGCTATGGATATCCAGTTCTTCCAGCACCATTTTTGAAGAGACTATTCTCTCCCAGCTGAGTGGACTTAACAGCCTTGTGAAAAACCAATTGACCATAGATGGGAGAGTCTATTTGTGAACTCTCAAGTGATTCCATTGGTCAATATATCTATCTTTATGCCAATGCTATGCTGTTTTAACCACTTTAGCTTTGTAGTATGCTTTAAAGTCAGGAAGCATGAGTCCTCCAACTTTGTTCTTCTTTTTCAAGATGTTTTTGGCTATTTGGAGGCCCTTGCTCTGCCAGATTAATTTAATAACTGTTTTTTTCATTTCTGTAAAATAGGCTCTTGGAATTTTTATTGGGGTTGAGTTGAATCTTTAAATCAATTTGGGTAGAACTGATATCTTAATAATATTTAGTCTTCCAATCCATGGACCCAGAATGTCCTTCCCTTCATTTAGGTCTTCTTTGATTTCTTTTAGCAATATTTTCACTTTTCTATGTACTGGTCCTTTACATCCTTGGTTAAGTTTATTCTTAGATACTTAATTCTTTTAGTTGCTATTGTAAATGGAATTTTTTTCTTGATTTCCTCCTTACACTGCTCATTACTGGTTTAGAAAAACTATTGATTTTTTCATGTTAATCTTGTATCCTGCCACTTGACTGAACTTTTTTATTAGCTCTAGTAGCTTTGCTGAGGATTTGGGGGGGATTTACTTTATATGGGATCATGTCATCTGCAAATAGTGAAAGTTTTGCTTCTTCCTTTCCAATTTGGATACCTTCTATTACTTTTTCTTGTCTAATTGCTCTAGCTAGAATTTACAGCACAATGTTGAATAGCAATGGCAGCCATCCTCATCTTGTTCCAGACCTTATAGGGAAAGCTGTCAGTCTTTCACCATTGAATATGATGTTAGCAGTGCATTTTTCATATATGCCCCTTATCATGTGAGGAAGTTTCGAAGTGTTTATCAAGAAAAGGTGCTGGATTTTGTCAAATGCCTTTTCCACATAAATTAAAATGATCAAGTGGTTCTTCTCCTTTGGTTTGTGTGTTAGTTAGCATTCTTTAGAAGGACAGAATCAACAGGAAATATTCGTAAATATAAAATTTATAAAAGTGCCTCAGGTAACTGTGGGAATGTAGAGTCCAAAATCCACAGGGCAGGGTGTGAAGCCGACGATTCCGATGGAGGGTCTGGATGAACTCCACAGGAGAGGCTCACCAGCCGAAGCAGGAAGAGAACCTTTCTCTTTTGAATCCTCCTTAAAAGGCTTCCAGTGATTAGATTAAGCATCACTCATTAAAGAAGATACTCCCCTTGGCTGATTACAAATGGTAATCATTAGAAGATGTAGCTGACATGATCATGACGTAATTCTATTGAATGTCTTCATAGCAAAAGACAGGCCAGCACTTGCCCACCAGACAAACAGGTACCACCACTTGGCCAAATTGACACATGAACCTGACCATGGCAGTCCACCCTTTGTCAACTTGGCAGCTATACTCATGACCTTGAACCATACCTAATTTCTAAATAGAAAACAGTAAGACATTTTTTTTCTCACCTAACAATACTCAACTGTCCTGCATATAACTGGAAACCCATTAAATCTCTCCAGAATAGGGTGCAAGTCCTCGGGTAATATTCATTCTTAAACTTGATATCTTACAACTTAAATAATATAACATGAACAAAACAGCATTACAGTCCTCGTTTCTGTAACTGATCATGTGGTCGAAGTTCATATTTATCACTACCTTCTTCCACTACCCATTCCATGTTCACTTTACCCTCAGCAAATACTTCAGCTGGTTGTGGTTGTTTGCCTGGTGGGGTGACCCAAACCTTCATTCCTGAAGTTTCAGACCCATTGGTAGTCGCGCCAGGATTGGGTTGTTGCAATTTTACATTGATTTAATTACAGGGCATGGTAGTACTAAAAGACGCCCTAGGGGATTCCCTATATTCCAGGAAAACTCTTCTTTACCTCCATTGTGTAGCTGCAATCCTAGTTCCCCCTGAAAGTCAGAGTCAATCACCCCAGCCAGTAATGTAATCCCCTTCTTGGCTTGTTGATCCAGGGGCACGAGTAGCCCAAAGTGACCAGGTGGCAGTCTTAGATTCCAGTTCAATGGAATCATTGTTGTTTCTCCTGGTAGAAGCACTTGCCCTTTTGGAACTAAAATCTGTAGACTAACAGAGCTCAGGGTCACAGGGACAGGAAGCAAAAATTTCCCCAGTAGATCACTAGGGGTAATAGTGAGTGGTGCCACTCCCATTTCCACCCCTTGGTGCCTGGACCCATGGATCCTGGCTATGGGAGAAACAGCACCATACAGCAGACACTGATTCAGAGCATGCATAGTTTCCTGGAGAACATTACTCCAGTTCTTCAAGGTATTGCCACCTAGTTGGCACCATAATTACTGGTTGAGTTTTCAAAAGGCCATTCCACTGTTCCATCAATCCAGCTGCTTCTGGATGATGGGAAACATGGTAAGACCAGAGAATTCCATGAGCATGTGCCCATTCCTGCACTTTACTTGCTGTGAAGTGTGTTTCCTGATCAGAAGCAATGCTATGTGGAATGATGATGGATAAAGCATTCTGTAAGCCCATGGATGGTAGTTTTGGCAGAAGCATTGTGTGCAGGGAAAACAAATCCATATCCAGAATATGTGTCTATTCCAGTTAGAACAAATCGCTGCCCCTTCCATGAAGGGAGTGGCCCAATGTAATCAACCTGCCACCATGTAGCCGGCTGGTCACCTGGGGGAATGGTGCCATATTGGGGACTGAGTAAGGGTCTTTACTGCTAGCAGATTGGGCACTCAGCAGTGGCTGTAGCCAGATCAGCCTTGGTGAGTGAAAGTCCATGTTGCTGAGCCCAAACATAACCTCCATCCCTACCACCATGACCACTTTGTTCATGAGCCCAATGGGAAATGACAGGAGTTGCTGGGGAAAGAGGTTGATTGGTATCCACAGAACGGGTCATCTTATCCACTTGATTATTAGAACCTTCCTCTGTTGAAGTCACCCTCTGGTGCACATTCACATGAGACAAATATCTTCATGTTTTTAGCCCACTCAGAAAGGTCTATCCACATACCTCTTCCCCAGACCTCTTTGTCACCAATTTTCCAATTGCAGTCTTTCCAAGACAACCATCCAGTCAAACCATTAGCAACATCCCATGAGTCAGTATACAAACACATCTCTGGCCAGTTCTCCTTCCAAGCAAAATGAACAACGACATGCAGCTGCTTGAAGTTCTGCCCACTGGTAGGATTTCCCCTCACCACTGTCCTTCAAGGACACCCCAGAAAGTTGTAGTGCTACAGCTGTCCACTTTTGGGTTGTACCTGCATCTCATGCTGAACTATCTGTAAACCAGGCCCGAGTTTTCTTTTCCTCAGTCAATTCACTGCAAGGAACTCCCCAAGAGGCCACAGCTCTGCTCTGGGAAAGAGAAGGTAATGTAGCAGGAGTGAAAACCATGGGTATTTGGGCCACTTCTTCATGTAACTTACTTGTGCCTTCAGGACCTGCTCTGGCCCTATCTCGCATATGCCATTTCCATTTTACGATGGAGTGCTGCTGTGCATGCCTAGCTTTATGGCTTGGTGGGTCAGACAACACCCAGCCCATGATAGGCAACTCAGGTCTCATGGTAACCTGTGGCACAAGGTTAAGCATTCAGTCTCTACTAAGGCCCAGTAGCAGGCCAAAAGCTGTTTCTCAGAAAAAGAGTAGTTATCTGCAGCAGATGGTAAGGCTTTGCTCCAAAATCCTAAGGGTCTGCATTGTGATTCTCCTATAGGGGCCTGCCAAAGGCTCCAAACAGCATCTCTATTTGCCACTGACACTTCCATCACCATTGGATCTGCTGGATCATACGGCCCAAGTGGCAGAGCATCTTGTACAGCAGCCTGGACCTGTCGCACAACCTCCTCTTGTTCAGGTCCCCACTCAAAATTAGCAGCTTTTCTGGTTACTTGATAAATGGTCTGGAGTAGCACACCCAAATGAAGAATATGTTGTTGCCAAAATCCAAAGAGACCAACTAGGCATTGTGTCTCTTTTTTGATCACAAGAGGAGCCAGATGCAGCAAATTATCCTTCACCTTAGAAGGGATATCTCGACATGCCCCACACCACTGGACACCTAGAAATTTCACTGAGGTGGAAAATCCCTATTTTTTGTTGAATTTATTTCCCATCCTCTGACACACAAATGTCTTATGAGTAAGTCTAGAGTAGTTGCTATTTCTTGCTCACTAGGTCCAATCAACATGATATCATCAATATAATGGGCCAGTGTGATGTCTTGTGGGAGGGAGAAATGATCGAGGTCCCTGCAGACAAGATTATAACACAGGGCTGGAGACTTGATATATCCCTGAGGTAGGACAGTGAAAGTATATTGCTGACTTTGCCAACTGAAAGCAAACTGTTTCTAGTGGTCCTTACTAACAGCTATTGAGAAAAAAGCATTTTCCAGATCAATTGCTGCGTACCAGGTACCAGGGGATGTATTGATTTGCTCAAGCAATGATACCACATCTGGAACATCAGCTACAATTGGATTTACCACCTGGTTGAGTTTACGATAATCCACTGTCATCCTCCAAGACCTGTCTGTTTTCTGTGCAGGCCAATAGGAGAGTTGAATGGGATGTGGTGGGAATTACCACCCCTGCATCCTTCAAGTCCTTAAGAGTGGCAGTAATCTCTGCAATCCCTGCAGGAATCCGGTATTGCTTCTGATTTACTATTTTGCTAGGTAGGGGAAGTTCTAGTGGCTTCCACTTGGTTTTTCCCACCATAATAGCCCTCACTGCATGAGTTAAAGAGCCAATGTGGTGATTCTGCCAGTTGCTCAGTATGTCTATTGCAATCATGCATCCTAGAACTGCGGAAATAACTACAGAATGAGTCTGGGGCCCCACTGGACCCACTGTGATGTGGACCTGAGCTAAAACTCCATTGATTACCTGGCCTCCATAAGCCCCCGCTCTGACTGGTGGACCAGAGTGACATTTTGGGTCCCCTGGAATTAATGTCACTTCTGAACCAGTGTCTAATAATCCCCGAAATATCTGATCATTTCCTTTTCCCCAGTGCACAGTTACCCTGGTAAAAGCCTGTCGATCTCCTTGGGGAAGGCTTGGAGGAAGATTAACAGTATAAATTTGTGGCAGTGTAACAGGGTTCTGCCCCAAAGGGACCTTGCCTTCCCCTTCATTCAAGGGGCTCTGGGTCTGTAAACTGTCTCAAGTCTGGAAATTGATTAAGGGGTTGTGAGTCTGTCTTTTTGTAATTCAAGTTAGACTTCTGTTCACTTGACCTAGAACTCTTTTGTTTATAGAGTTCAAACAAGAATTTAGTAGACTGCCCATCTATTGTATTTCTAGGTATTTACTAGCCAACACCACAAATCTCTGCACATCAGATTATTTTGACTCCTGCTTTGAGTTTGCTGTCTATTATAATAGCCACATCCACCCTGTCTTTGGTGATTAAGTGCTGCCACCTGGCTTCTGCCAACTCAGGATCTGGTCATCCCCATTGTGTTTAAGTATTCCAGCTCAGTGACAGCAGTTCCTACGGTAATATCTGACCTACAGAGAAGTGCAACTACAGAGCTCTTCAGGCATGGTGGCACTAGTCTCACAAATTTATTTCTCACTGTTCTGGTAAAAGTTGCCTCCTCCAGACATTCCTGGGGTATAAGAGCAGGCTTTCCATGATAAATACACTCTAGCATTCCAATCTCTCTAAGCCTCTGGATACCCTCATCTACATTATACCAGGGCAGTTCTGGCATTTCAACCTCAGGTAATATTGGCCACCTTTTGATCCATGTTTCAACCCACCATCCAAACAAACTGTTAATACCTTTTCTAACCCCTCGAGCCATAACATTGGATGCAGAATCTCTGCCTAGTGGGCCCCTATCAATAAATTCAGCCTGATTCAGCCTTATATTCCTCCCACCATTATCCCACACCCTTAAAATCCATTGCCACACACATTCCCCTGATTTCTGTCTATATAAATTGGAAAACTCACACAGTTCTTTTGGAGTATAACATACCTCCTCATGAGTAATACGTTGTACATCACCTTTAGGGGCCTGTTGGGACTTTAGTTTAGTTATTGGTCTGAAAGAAATGAGGGGTGGTGAGGGTGGGTCATGAAAAGAATTAAAAGTCTCTTCCAAGCCATTTGCTTCAGGGTATTCATGATTGCCACGGACATCATTATCCATCCATATGTCACCATCCCATTTTTCAGGGTTCTACTCCTTTTCAATCAATGCCCTCACTTTAAAGGCAGACACCATCCAAGATTGAAATTTCAATTTACGTTGTAAAGTTGCTACTCTAACAATAACATTCTGAGTCTGATTTTCAGAGATCTCAAGTCTATGGCTACAGGAAATAAGGTTTTCCTTCAGGACACTCAGAGAAATGTCTACATCAGTCAGATGGCACTTAAGCTTCTCATTTGAAGCCTTAAGTACATCCCTTTCACTCATGAATGTATCAGTGTATCTAACAACAACCAGCCAACATCTCTATACTTTCTATTCTACAAAAGTCCTTAAAGGTGTCAAAAACATTATCCCCCAGAGCCTGGTTTTGTACAAGCGAAGCATAAGAAGAACCGAATGGTGATATTTTGACTATCTCTTTTGCCAACTCACTCCATGGATTGGGAATGTCATTCTGATTGTGGGAGTCAGAGTCCTTAGTGCCTTTGAGTCCAGTCAGAGTAGAAAACGATTCATAAAAACCCATTTTTAAGATTCTGTTTCTTAAGAACCACTCCACGTACCAAGTTGTATTAATTAGGGTTCTCTAGAGAAACAGAATCAACAGGAAATATTCGTAAATATAAAATTTATAAAAGTGTCTCATGTAACTGTGGAAACATAGAATCCAAAATCTGTAGGACAGGCTGTGAAGCTGATGATTCCAGTGGAGGGTCTGGATGAACTCCATAGGAGAGGCTTGCTGGCCGAAGCAGGAAGAGAGCCTGTCTCTTCTGAATCCTCCTTAAAAGGCTTCCAGTGATTAGATTAAGCATCACTCATTAAAGAAGACACTTCCCTTGGCTGATTACAAATGGAATCAGCTATGGATGTAGCCAACGTGATCATGACTTAATTCTGTGAAATGTCCTCATAGCAAAAGACAGGCCAGCACTTGCCCCACCAGACAAACAGGTACAACCACTTGGCTAAGTTGACACATGAACCTGGCCATGACAGTTTGTTAACATGGCATATTTACATTAATTGATTTTCTTGTGTTGAACCACTCTTGCATGCTTGATCTTAGTGTATAATTCTTTTAATGTGTTATATTCAGTTTGCTAGTATTTTATTGAGGATTTTTGCCTCTAGATTAATTAGAGAAATTGATCTGTAATTTTCTTTTTTTTGTAGTATCTTTATCTGGCTTTGGTATTAGGGTGATGTTGGCTTCATAGAATGAATTAGGAAGTGTTCTCTCCTCTTCAATTTTTTGGATGATTTTGGGCAGGAAAAAATTAATTCTTCTTGGAATGATTGGTAGAAATCACCTGTGAAACCTTCAGGTCCTGAGCTTTCCTTTTTTTTTCTTTTTTAATTTGCATATGGGCAGGAGGCACCAGGGATCGAACTCCAGACCTCCAGCATGGCAGGTCGGAGCCCCGCCCACTGAGCCATGGCAGCCGCCCCTGAGCTTTTCTTTGTTGGGAGATTTTTGATCACTGATTAAATTTCTTTACTTGTAATTGGTCTGTTGAAGTCTTCTATTTGCTCTAGAGTTAGTGTAGGTTTTTCCTTCATTTCTAGGAATTTTTCCATTTCGTCTAAGTCGTCTAATTTGTTGGCATACAGTTGTTCATAATATCCTCTTATAATCCCTTTTCCTTCTGAAAAATATGAAACACTTCACAAATTTGCATGCCATTCTTCCACAGGGACCACGCTAATCTTCTCTGAATCATTCAGAATTTGGTATATATGCTGCCAAAGCAAGCATGCCATCATGCATTTAACAGGTTTTTTTCTATTTTGGAAAAAAAATCACCAAATTAGAAGGGGACATATTTTAGAACCTCAAAGATGAATGAATACTCTTACCAATATTGTTAGTTGTGAAATCTCAGACTGGTTATCTTTTCCAAATCTCAGTTCTCTCAATTAAAATATGGTGAAAATATCACTGTATCTCACATTTTGTTGGAGTTAAGTATTTAGGACATATCTCACAGGGGCATTTATTTGGTGCACCAAAAAAAAATAAATAAATAAAATAAAAAGAGAGAGAATAAGTTGATAACCATTGTTAGAATAAATATTAGACTTTTGAGATGGTTGCCTTAAAGGTCAGTATAACTTCTGGCACCATTAGTTTAAAAATGAAGTATTTCTTCTTACTCACATCCACATTCCACTCCAGAATTTTTCAAGTGGAACAATAACTGTGTTTTTTAAAAATCTGAAAATGGTTGTATGTAAAAGGGCTCCGTATGCTGTGAAGCATTCTATAGTGAACAACGCAGCTGAACTTTCATGTCTTTGAGGAATGGG
>PVIY010039334.1:0-23170 GCA_004026745.1 Myrmecophaga tridactyla
AGCTATATCATTATACAATCATCTTCAAGAAACATGGCTACTGGAACACAGTTCTACAGTTTCAAGCACTTCCCTCTAGCCACTCTAATACACCATAAACCAAAAAGGGGATATCTATATAATGTGTAAGAATAACCTCCAGGATAGCCTCTTGACTCTGTGAAATCTCTCAGCCACTGACACTTTATTTTGTATCATTTCTCTCTTCCCCCATTTGGTCGAGATGGTTTTCTCAACCCCTTAATGGCGAGTCCCAGCTCATCCCAGGATTTCTGTTCCACATTGCTGGGGAGGTTTACACCCCTGGGAGTCATGTCCCACATAGAGGGGGAGGGCAGTGAGTTTGCTTGCCATGTCAGCTTAGAGAGAGAGAGAGAGAGAGGCCACATCTGAGTAACAAAAGAGGTCCTCTGGGGGTGACTCTTGGGCTAATTTTAAGTAAGTTTAGCTTATCCTTTGTGGGAATAAGTTTCATAGGGGCAAACCCCAAGATGGAGGGCTCAGCCTAATGATTTGGTTGTCCCCACTGTCAAGCAAAGGTTTAAAGGAAGTGTCTTATTCCTTTAGGGTCTTTGACTTGGGATGATATGAACTCAAAGCTATTTACAGGCCTGTACCTTACCACATGGTGACAGCTTCTCTGGAATGGAAAGGATGAGATCAACTAAGAGATCCAGAGAAAATAAGTTTTGATTACATTGAATTTTACTAGTCAGCTCCTAGAATGTTGTAGGTACTAAATAAATATGTTAAATAATTAAATTTTGCTTCAGTATGATGTTAGAGACTCAGGTCAGGTTCTCTATATTCAGTACTACTTCAATGTAGCATCTTGTTAGAGTTAAAAAATGGACAGACTGTAAAAAAAAATTCTTTTAGAACCCACATTTGCAGGCCAGGGTAATGAAAACTTGGTGGTTAGCTTATCCAAATAAAGTATGACAATTATATAACTTGCTGTGAAATTAAATAATTTCTAAAATAAAAATTTTAAATAAAATAAAATCCCTTTGGTGGCTAGGTAGAGCTAAAATATTTTACACACGATCATTGCTATTTCTTTCTTAAAATGCTATTTCTTTCTTAAACCACTTTAAAGTTTATCTTAAATATCTAAATTGGTCACAATTTTTAATAATTTTACTAGGAAGTGCAATTCCATCTCATCTGATGTTTTCAAAATGAGACATGATAATCTTCCCAACAAACGAATCTTCTTCTCTAGATAAGCTATATTAGGGGAAAATCTGATTTCTCCTTGAATTTCTTCAGTGAAACAATTGAAAAATAAGGAAACTTAAAGTGAAGAGAACAGAAGGAAGATACGGTGTTAAGAAAATAATCAAGTCACGGTCTTGTCATTACATAAGTACTGCTTTCATTTTTTCTCTTAAAAGAAGTACTGCTTTTCTTTGTTCAGTATTACTGAAAAGAAATTGACTTGCTTTTTTCTTTCTATCACTGGAAGTCTAAAGCTTGAATCTTACCTTTCACAGCTCTAACAGGCACTTCCAATGGGGTTTGAAGAGAAAGAAGAACATCCGTTGTGTCTTTTTCTAGTGCCTAAGTAATTGGTCAATAGTGAGGTAAAAGTTTTTGGATTGTAGATTTAAATTCATATACAAGATATGAAGCAGGGAATAGTAGTCATGGTACAACCCCAAGACTAATTTTGAATCCATTCTTGATGGATATGACCTCGAGAAGGTTATTTAATTTTTGTGATCCTCTTATGTAATACCTCTCTTAATCTCTTTCACATCTGTAAAATGGGGTAATCGTAGAGTGTTCCACATAAGGTTGTTGTCTGCCTCAAAGAGGAAATCTATGTAAAATGTTTGGCCTAAAGTAACAATATAAACAAAAATGATATAAACAATTATCATGGTATACAAACTTGGTAGTGTTCAGATTATACACCCAGATAAGTAACTCAAATTTTTCACTTTCTTCCTAACGTTTTTCATCGCAAAGGAGAAACTGTTATGGTGCTGTATTGAAAGTGTTCTGTTGGCATGTACTTTATAAAAGTGTGTGTTACTGAAATCTAAATCCACTATCATCCAAAATAATTCTCATATTGATTTGACTCTGTCAACAAAAATCATAAAGCCATAGCTTCATTCTGAATTGAAAAATCAGAGAAAGAAAGATGCAGAAACCAAATCAACAGAATTTATAAACATCCCCTGAGTTTTGAGAAACTTAAGTCTTTAAAGAAGTTTTCGAACACTCTTTTTGTCAAATAAAAGCTTAGCAATGCCAAACTAAATAAGAGATATTAATTTAGTTTTGATAGCTAAATAAACTACCATCTACTTTTTTCAAAATCCTAAAACATCCTAAGTAATTCTTATAAATAGAGTAGAAGATGTGGGAAGTGTGAAATCAGAAATGTTTTCAGTCATTAGAGATGACCTTAGACAATTTCACCACCTGTTACCTTAGTTATCATGACATCTGTAACTTGTGAAAATGATTTTCATATCTCATTCCCTAACATTATGAATTTTATTATTAATTTCACAAACATGTTAATATACAAATGCACATATTGAGGGATATATTTTTCATATTTACTTTTTGAAATAGGAGTTAAAAATCCACGTGTTAATACATCCCATCAAGGCTTAACTAAACATACTACAAAAATTATTTCTGCCCTCTCTCCTTCAAAGAAAAGTAACATTTCCAGAGGCTTAACAAACTGGTCCCTTAAAGCATAGGGAAACATCAATAGTACCAGATGCATTTTTCACTTATGTACTGAAGGTACAGTAAACTTAGCATACATTTAAAAAATCGGTAAATGGTCAATGGAAAATCAATGGGCTGGATAAGAGGATTAAACAGATAAAGAAATGGATGCATGAAAGCAGTGTTCTAAACACACAAATTTTAAAAAACAAGCTGTTATTTTAAATATATATGATTATGTTATCTGGCAGCAGTTTGGGCATATTGTATGCCCTGCCTCCCAATCATCATCTTAGACCACTTTTTAACTCTTGCCCCTGGGTAGAAAAGTGAATCACAATTCTAAAAGGGCGGTCAGTGAAGACCTCCCTGGGAATATGACATTGCACAAACATCTGAAGAGTGTAAGAGAGTGACCTATATGATTATGTAGAAAAGCCCCTCAGACACAGGAACTAAGAGAAACTCTGAGTTGTGAAAAGTCTGAAATATTCATGAGTACCAAAGAGGTCAGTGTTCCTGGAGAAGAGCATGCCAGAGAGACAGAAAAGCAGGAGTTGAAGTGAGAGAGGTAGTGCCAGGAGGCAATGAGCCTGACAGACCTCCTTAAGGATGATGGCTTTGACTCTGGGATGATGGGAACTCAAGGAGAGTTTTGGGGAAGGAAGTAACATGATCTGGCTGATGTTTTGTGACTGAAGAATCCATGAAGAATATGTGGAAAATAGAGATGCTAATGAGGAAGCTATTGCAATAGACTAGCCAAGAAATAACAGTGGCTTTGTAAAGGGTAGAAATGTTAGATAAAGGAAGATGAGATGAGATCATGGATGTATTTAGAAGGAAGAACCAGTAGGATTTGCTAACAGACCATATGTGAGATGTGAAAGAAAGAGGAATGTAGGATAATTTCAGAGTTTTAGTTGAGAAATGAGAAGTTAGAGGTTGTTACTAACTGAGGTTGGGAAGATGTTGACAGTTGGTAAATTTGGAGAGGTGATCATATTTTGAATGAACATTTGAGATACCCATTAGGCATCAAAGTAGAAATGTCAGTTAGTCAGCTGGCTAGTTATACATGTCTAAGTTCAGGAGAGTGACTGGAATGAATTGTAAATTTAGGAGCTTTCATCATTTAGATGAAATGTGAAAATGATTTTCACATTAAAGATGCAAAACTGGATGAGATCACTGAAGTAGTGTATGTACTAAAAAAAGAAGAGTCTGAGGACAAGGCTCTGAGTCACTCAAATATTTAGTGATTGAGAAGTTAAAGAGAAACTTGCAAGAAGACAAGAGAGGAATGGATTTTCAAATACAGAATAATCAGGAGAATCTGAGAGCTTTGTAATCTGATGAAGAAAGAGTTTAATAGTATCAAACACTGAAGAGAAGTATGTGAGATGATTATTAAGAGTTAATCACCAAGTTTAGCAACATGGAAGTAGTCGGTGACTCTGAAGAGCAGTTCCAGTTGAGTGGTAGGATCAAGAGAGTTCAAGAGAGCAAGGGAGAGGAAAATTTTTAAAAGTGAAGAGTGGAGCAGTAGTGGAGATGGTCAAGGCATCAAGAGGATTATTCTTTTTTTAAGATAGGAGAGATAATGACATGCACATAACCTCTTAGGAAACATTTAGTAGAGAGGAAAAGTTGGTGATAAACGAGACGAGAAAGAGTTTCCAGAGCCTTAAGTAGCAAGAGACCATGTGACCCAGTGCACAGGTGATCTTAGATAGGAGCACAAACAATTGTACAAAGTGACAGGAAGCTAGTAGGATACATGGGCATGGATGCAGATAAGTGGTTAGATGTGGTGATGTGAGCTTATGGGAGTTTTCACATCATTTCTATTTCCCCATAAAACAAGGTCAATAATTGAAGTGAATATGGGAGAGGAGAAGTTGGATATGTGAGGAGAGTCTATCTTTGTAACCTCAAAATCATTTTTTAACCCTTTTCCCTCTCATTATATAAATATACTGAATCATCAAGCAATAACTATCATACTCTTCCCATTCTCAGCAATCACTGCTCCAGGAGGTAAAGATCAAGACTGATAATGTGTGGAAACATCAGGACTGATACTGCATGGAGGAAATAGTTCATGTAGGATGGGAAAAGCTGCTCAGGGTCAGAACATGGAGGTTCTAGATAGTATTCCTAGTTATATAGTGAGCCATGATGGTGACAGTCTTCCACAGAGTGAGCACCCTGGAGAAAGGAGAACCAGGAGGAAGCTTCATGGCCTTTTCTGCTGTAGCCTCAGAGATGTGGGCTGAAGAGTAATATTCCTGATTATACAGGGAGCCTTTGAAGCTCTTTTTATAAGGTGAATATTAGCCTCATACATATGCTTTAGGAGAATTAATTTTAAATTAAATGATTTTAGGGAGAGATTAGAGGTATGAATAAAAATAGAAGGACTTTCCATCTGTGCCCCCCCAAAAAAGATAATAATAGCTGGAAATGGTCTAGTAATGGTGAAAATAGAGAGAGACTGATGAAAAGTTATTGCAGATAGGAAGATCTTCATAGCTAATTGAGTGTGGATATGGGAGAGTGTTTAAAACGTCTCTCACAAAAGGAAGCTTTCAAATTGACAAGTCATGACCCTTGCTGAAAAACTGGATTATATAATATGTAATTAAAATCTATAGTATTTATAGTAGAATATCTATAAAAAGACCAAATTTCTCTGTGAGATTTGAAGGCAATTCCTATCCCTCATTTCTTGTCATCAGAGATGTTTCCTAATACAAGACAAAATACATGAACTGCACCCAGATTTAAACATTAATTTTGGGATGCTTGCCAGAACAGATGGTTAGAAATGCTAAATATCATTGATTTATTTCTTAGCCTTTATGAAGCAACATTAGAGACAACGGACCTTATCAGAACAAATGAGAATAAACAACAGAATGCAGATCAGAGGAGAATAAGAACAAATGCTATTAGATTTTATTATGCTATAATTAATTTCACATGTAGAAAAGTACTGTGCTGGTTTGAAAATGTTATATATCCCAGAAAAGCCATGTTCTTTATCCTAATCCAATCTTATAGAGCAGACCTATTGTTTGGGTGGGATCTTTTTGATTAAGTTGCTTCCATGGAGAGGTGGCCCAACTGAATTGTGGATGGCACCTTTTGATTAGGTGATTTCCATGGAGATATGTCTCTTCCTAGTCAAAGTCTTATTGGAGTCCTTCAAGAGGGAACCAGTTTGGAAAAAGCTCAGAGCTGACACAAACAGGGATGTTTGGAAATGCAGAAAGAAAATGCCCCTGGGGAAGCTGTTTGAAACCAAAAGTCAAAGGGCCAGTAGACATCAGCCATGTGACTTCTCAGCTGACAGAGGTGTTCCAGATGCCATCAGCCTTTCTTTAGTCAAGGTATCTTTTTTCTGAATGCTATAGTTTGGACATTTTTATAGCATAAGGACTGTAAACTCATAACTTAATAGATTCCCTTTATAAAAGCCAATCCATTTCTGGTATATTACATTCCAGCTGCATTAGCAAACTAAGACAATCACTAATTATTAGTAAATTGTAAACGGCATTAACCCAGCTTTATCTAATGGTGGCTGGGCAAGGAAGGACTTCTCTATTTCATGGATGTCACTTTTCCTTGTGCAGTTTTGTGACCATAACTTCCAGCACTCTG
This sequence comes from Myrmecophaga tridactyla, assembly GCA_004026745.1. NCBI lineage: Eukaryota > Metazoa > Chordata > Mammalia > Pilosa > Myrmecophagidae > Myrmecophaga > Myrmecophaga tridactyla. Next base: position 6,367 of record PVIY010039334.1, read on the forward strand.
AGAATGCTTTCTTGCAAATGCCTTTAGTCCATCCATCAAGTACCTTTTGAACATTTAGTATGTGACAGAAGCTGGTAAAACAGAAATTATTAGGACCTAACCCCTGCAAATAATATTGCAATATGATGGTTATTTCTATGTTAGTGGTGCAACAATGATTCATACATTCTTTTGGATATAGATCTTTGGAGAATATGATCAGTGCTACAAATCACAGTTTTAGGGAAACAATGTGCAAAGGTATAAAGCAATAATATTTTACATGTAATTTAAAGAGGTTTTTTTATTTCCTGAAGGTCACTCATGGAAATCCACATAAGATTTCTGGGGGCTTGAATCATGTCCTCCCTAAAGGACATATTCAAGTCTTAGACTGTGTTCCTATGGGTATGGACCCTTAAGATCTTTGAAGATGTTATTATGAGTTAAGGTGCCAACTCATGTGTGAATAGGATCTTTGACAAGCTTATTTAGGTGAGGACAAACTGAATCAGGTCTTAATCCATATGACTAAAGCCTTTATAAGGCAGGGAAATTTGGACTCAGTCAGACAGCGAGAAGAAGCCAGAAGCAGAGAAATGAGGAAACCAAGCAGGCAGATCTCTCTATGACAGAGGCAGACAGGAAAGCCTAAGAACCCCAAGGATTGCAACAAGCTAGCACTAGATTCTACAGACTCCAGGAGAAAGCATGTCATGTTGAGATACTGATTTTGGACTTCTAACCCCCACAAGCCAATGAGTGGGTAGTAATTGTCATAGCAGCTCTGACAAACTGAAAGAGAGGTTAATCCAGTTTTGAGAACTCTTATTCTAGCATGGGCGCAGTGAAAAATGAGCAGCTGAGTGTGCGTGTGCACATGTGCTCTTGTGCGTTGAGGAAGGAAACATGGTTTCACAAATAATTTGTTTCTTCTTTCCTCCAGTAGATTAAGTTGTAGAAAATACTTTCTAGATGGGAGGAATGGCTCATGCAACAATAATGAGATATAATATGGGAAAGGAATTCAAGAAGTCAAGGCAGTTTGATATGATGCATATATATAGTAGAAGAATAAAGCCTTGGAAGAAAGGCTAGAGAGTGACTAAAGACTAAATTGTGGAAAGTTTTGTACATTTTTTCTCTTTTTTTTGAGAGATTGTTCTTCCCCTAAAGGAAATGCACACTATGGGCCATGCCATTCATCATGAAAATGTGTCAGGATTCATATGTGTTTGCTTCTGGATGATTGTTAATTGTTTATTTTTTCTTTGCTTGATTTCTTTGCTTTTTCTTGCTTTCTATTTTCTTTAATTGAGTATATGCTACTAACTGTGCATGTGTGTGTGTATATATATATACACATGTATAATTATATATATTTATATACACACCCATATATAGATACTTGTTTTGATTTCCAAGTTAGCTGGAATGCAATATATCAGAAATGGAATGGCTTTTAAAAACGGGTTTTATTAAGTTGCAAGTGTAGAGTTCTAAGGCCATGAAAATGTCCAAATTAAGGCATCTAGAGAAAGATACCTAACTCCAAAGAAAGGGCCAATGAAGTTCATGGTTACTCTCTCAGCTGGAAGGGCACACGGCAATGTCTGCTAGCTTTCTTTCCTTATTTCATAAGGCTTCCCCAGGGGTGTTTTCCTTCTGCATCTCCAAAGATCTCTGGCTGTGGGCTCTAAAGCTTTTTCTAGTGGTTCCCTCTTAAAGGGCTCCAGTAAGCAACCCACCTTGAATGGGTAGAGATGCATCTCCACAGAAACCATCTAATCAAATCACCCACAATTGGGTTGGTCACATCTCCATGGAAACAATAAAAAAAGATCCCACCCAGCAATATTGAAAGAGGATTAAAGAATGTAGCTTTTCTGGAATATACACAACAGTTTCAAACAGGCACAATACTATATTATAAAATTTATTTTTTTTGTCCTAAGGCCCAGAGAGATAACTAACTTGATTAAGCCTACACAGCTAGAGATGGCAGAGCTGAGAACCGAACTTTCTTTCTTCAAACCCCAGTTTCTATATATTTTTTTCCTAAGCTTAAAATACTGAGCCAAATATTTTTTTTTTTGAAAAATTACTGATCATTTCTGGCTAATATAGAATGCACACTTAGAGTAAGCCAGGTTATTAACTAACGTATTACATTTAAAAATTCAAGAATTTTGAAAGGCACGTTCTCTTTTCTTAGTGATTCCTTCATTCTTACCTAGTTTTACCTTTTCCTTTAGGTAAAGATAAAGTAGGAGAAAGGTTTATACTTGGGGTTAAATTGAGGAGACAGACCAAATGGGAATGGATTGGAAAGGCTAAGGCCTGGATTACAGGACACTGGAAATTTCTCCAAACTGCAAATTCTGTAAACAGTAGACAGGATGACTGTGCGTCATAAGAGAAAAACACATAATAAGAATTTAAAAAAATTTTTTTCACCCTTCTCCAAGTAGAATAGGGTTAGAATTAGGATGGTGGCTTGGCTGAGCAAAGGGCAAATTCTCAGAAGTAGTTAGGCCTCAAGGGGAAAGTTATCTTTGAGAAAAACAGCAATAAACAGCACCTGGGGGCCAAATAGCCCCATCTGAGTGAGTCATCTACAGAGAAGGGTGGAGCCAACTGACCCACCCAAATGCACTACCTCCCACAGACACTATCCTGGAGAGAAGAGAGGGTAGGGTGAGGAGCTCTAAACAAGAAAGGGAGAGGAAGATTAAGTAAAGCTAATCTATAAAAGCAAATTGCCCTACATTGTCAGGGTCTCTCGTCTCTTTCAACTCTTTCTTTGCTAGAGTGCTGCATGTTCTATCATACGTGTTCTCAATAAATTTTCTGCCCGCTTACTCCATGCTATGCAGTGTCCTTGAATTCTTTCTTGCTGCATGGCCAAGTATCTAGGAAGATGAATCTGGCAACAGTAATACCATCTCTTCACATTGTTTCTCTATCTAAGGGAAGGTAAGAAATTCCTGTTGTAGCTAATCTTTGGGATGCCCTAAACTAACTCCGTTTAGCTTCTCAGTTCTTCATTCCTGAATTAACAACTCTCTATATTGAATACTTCTTTTTGAAGACTTACACTTTTTTTTCCTGGCAGGACACTGACTGATATGTTTTCCTAAGACAGTATCTAAAATTTTTCCTGTATCGTCTCACAGCTGGCCACATAACAGTTGTGTATGTTGATTGTTCTTTTATAGAGCTCTACATGCTTATATCAGAAAAAGTAACCTGGAAAACACGGCTTTGTGTTCCATAAACAAGTTACAAACAGTATATTTCCTCAAATGTCTCTTGTTTAGTTTTCAGTAAAGCTTACCCAAGCTACTTAGATTTTACTTGGATAATTAAAGGTCCTCAGACTTTGAGGTGATTGTGATTTAGCCACAGACATAAAGGCAAACAAAAAGTGGATTCTCTGTATTTAACGTCTTATAGAAAATAAGCCTTCTATTTGTCTTCCTTATTTTGTGCAGTTACATCCCAAGCATTTGTAGAAAAACTGTTAGCTAAGATAAGAGTTAAATTGTGACTAGAAACAGTCTCTGCTTTCAAACACTTTTAAATACAATTTGTGTATCAGTTAAGAGAAATGATTCATTTCAATTATTTTACCCTCTTTCCCAGAAATGAAACAACTTCAAAGCTATACTAGCACAATGCATTTTAAACGAATCTCTTTTTTTTCACCTTTGTCTGAGTCATGCTTTACTTTACACTGTCTTCTAAGTTTCACGAAGAACAGTATAGTTCATGACTGAGTATAAAATAGAGCTGTAAAATCTCAGCAGTAAGCAAAACAAAGCTCTCAGTGCACAGGGAAGTGGCTGAATGAGAACAAATCCCCAGGTCAGATCAGGATCAGAAGTCTAGTCTTACATAAATTGGTGAAATGGTGTTTCCTTTAGTTTCTTCATCATCAAACTTCAGGGCCAGATGAAATTATTTACTAAGGCTCTTTAGTTGAAAAAAAAAATAGCTACAAGCAATTAAATACAATGTAATTGGGTCAAGCTTCTTTTCTGATACCAATAAAAGAGCAATCACAAATCCTGTATGAAATAGAGGTAGAAATAAATAATAGAAGACTCCAATAATGTGCTTGTAATGTTTGAACCGGTTCTTTTATAGATAACTATACAAAGCATAAATTGAGAATGATCACATTTTATATGGTAACAGATAAGCAAATTTATTAATCAAATTCAATATTGGAAAAAATGTAAGTTTAGTTAAAAGAGATTATATTATTTTGGAGCTATAAGAGATCTTCGAGCACAGAGACCAGAGTTTTCGTCGCTTTTTGAAGGAAAACATGCCTCCAGTGGAAAATCATTTGAAAACTATATACTCCCTTTTCTGATTAAAGCAAAACAAAACAAAAGCACACATATGTTCTGACCCCATTGTGCATCCAATATCTGGGTGTTCATGTACCTACTAAATTATATCCATGCCATTTCTGACCAAAATCATCATCTTTTGAAAGGTGAGAATTCAAATGGACAGTCCAAAGACACCATGTTGTCTAGGGTAAAAATGATATGAAAACATGGCTCTTTAAGTTGGTTACTCTTTCTACATAACCCTGCCTCTTATTTGGCTAGGAAATTATTGATAGAGGAAGTTGAATTTTTAGAAGTTTCTTAGGTAGAGAAAGAAAAAGAACTACTTGAATCACATGGTGAAATGTTCAAGAATTAGAGTGAAAAATACTTAAGACTTGAAACGGGTACAAGAGAAGTTAACAGAACATGTTGGGTACTCTTTCTTTAATATTATTGTGGCTCAGAGAGGGTTCAATAAAAAAACAGATCAGCAAATAAAAGTTAATTTCAAAATAAGTTCTAAGTTCTTTACTTAATTGATGGGTTTCCAGCATAATACTTCTTTTATTCTTCTTTCCTCACTTACTACAACTTCTTCTGACTCCTTCTCTTAAAATTCTTTGGGGAATTAGGCAGAGGAATTTCTTATTGATTGCTTCCTCCTGTCTCCTGTCCTTCTTCCCCTCCACTTTTTCTCCTGATTTTGCATTACAAAATCATTCTGGACTAGGAACTGCCTTGGAAGCCAGGAGAGGGGAAAGAAAGAGAGCATGTAAAGCCAGTATAATATTCAGCAGGCAGGGACAAGGAAAAGACTGAGTTTTTATCCACTGGCAAATTTTCTAATCTGTAAATGAAAGTAGGAAATCACAAAGCAGGAAAAAAAGTGAAAAAAAAATGGTTATGGAGAAACTGAAAAAAAAAAAACTTGACATTTTCCATCTAATATTGCACCTATATACTGGCCCTATATATTATCCCTATGAGAATCCCCAGCAAATAAACCACCTGTGTTAGGAGACTTAGGAAGATTCTAGGAAAAAATACTGCTGGAAATATAAAACAGAATTATTTTTTCTAAGAAAATGACCCACAATATCTTATTTTTTCCCTTTTTTAACAGCTTTATTAAGATATAATTCAGGGGGCGGGCCACGGTGGCTCAGCAGGCAAGAATGCTTGCCTGCCATGCCAGAAGACCCGGGTTCGATTTCCAGTGCCTGCCCATGTAAAAAAAAAAAAAAAAGATATAATTCAGGATGGGCAACAATGGCTCAGTGGCAGAGCTCTTGCCTGCCATGCCAGAGACACGGGTTCGGTTCCCAGTGCCTGCCCATGTAAAAAAAAAAGATATAATTCACATACCATGCAATTCACCCATTTAAAATGTATAGCTCAACAGTGCTTAGTATATTCGTAGATAAATGCAAACATCGTCACAGTCAATTTCAGAACACTTTATCATCTCAAAAAGAAACTCCACGCTCCAGCTATCACACCTTCAGCACTAAACTCGCTCCTCCCCCCCAGCCCTAAGCAAACACCAATCTATTTTCTATCTCTGTAAATGAGCCAACAGAATACTGTTGGTTAATCCACACTGTAGCATATGTCCATGTTTCATTTCTTTTTATGGATGAATAATAGTCCATTATATGGATATACCACACTTCGTTTATCCATTCATCAATTGATGAACATTTGGGTTTTTTCCACGTTTGGCTGTTATGAATAATGCTGCTATAAATACTTGTGAACAGGTTTTGTGTGGATGTATGTTTTCATTTCTCTTGGGTATATATCTAGGAGTAGAATTGCTGGGTCTTATGGAAACTCTGTATTTAGCTGTTTGAAAAACTGTTTTCTGAAGTGTCTGCACCATTTTAAATTCCCACCAGTGGAATTTAAAATTAGGGCTCTGATTTCTCCATATCTTTACCAATATTTGTTAATATCTGACTATTTTGATTATAACCATCCTGGTGGGTATGAAATGGTACCTCATGGTTTTGATTTTCATTTCACTGATGACAAATAATGTCAAGCATCCTTTTTATATGATTATTGGCCATTTGTGTATCTTCTTTGGAAAAATGTCTATTCAAATCCTTTGCTGATATCCTGGAGGTTATTCTTACACATTAAATAGATATCCCCTTTTTAGTTTAAGGTGTATTGGAGTGGCTAGAGGGAAGTACCTGAAACTGTAGAGTCATGTTTCTTGAAGATGATTGTATACTGATAAAGCTTTTGCAATGTGACTGTGTGATTGTGAAAATCTTGTGTCTGATGCTCCTTTTATCTACAGTATGGACAGATGAATAAAAATATGGATAAGAAATAAACAAATGTAGGGGGAACAAAGGTTGAAATAAATTGAGTAGATTGAAATACTAGTGGTCAATGAGAGGGGGGGTAAGGGGCATGTATGAGTTCTTTTTTCTTTCTTTTGCTGGAGAGATACAAATGTTCAAAAAACTGATCATGGCGATGAATACACAGCATGTAATGATATTGTGAGCCATTGCTTGTAACCAGGTCAAGAACGTCTGCATGCTTATTTGTTTTTACAATAAAAATATAAAAAAAATCCTTTGCCCATTTTAAAATTTGGTTATTTTTTAAATATTCAGTTATGAAAGTACTTTATATACTCTGAATAATAGATAGTTCTCAGATATGTGATTTGCAAAAAATTTCTCTCATTCTGTGGGCAGTCTTTTCACTTTCTTGAAAGTGTCCTTTGAAGCCCAAATTATTTTAATTTGAGTGAAGTTCCATTTATCTATTTTTTCTTTTGTTGCTCATGTTTTTGGTGCTGTATCTAACAACCCACTGATAAATCTGAGATTATGAGCATTTATTCCTATGTTTGCTTCGAAGAGCTTTATAATTTTAGCCCTTACATTTAAGTTTTTGATCCATTTTGAGTTAAATTTTGTATATGGTGTGAAGTATGAGAATTTCATTTTTTTTTTGCATGTGGGTATCCAGTTGTCCCAGCAACATTTGTTGAAAAGACTATTTTTTCCCCTTGAATAAATCAGTTGACCATAGACATATGGACTTATTTCTGGATTCTCAATGCTTTTTTTTTCAATGCTTTTTTATCGATCTATGTCTGTCCTTATGCTTCTGTCACACTGCCTTGATTACTGTTGCTTTGTACTAAGCTTTAAAACCATAAAGTATTAGTCCTCCCAATTTATTTTTTTTCAAGATTATATTGACTATGGTTGGTACTTTACACTTCCATATGAATTTTAAAAGCAGCTTGTCAATTTCTACAATGAAATCTGATAGAGATTTCACTGAATCTATAGATCCATTTAGAATCTATTGTCTTTTTAACAATATTAAGTCTTTCAGTGTCTGAACTTAAGATGTTTCCCCATTTATTTAGATCTTTAATTTCTTTCAGCAATGCTGTTGCCAGACAAAGAGAGTGAGTTCTCTGCCTGATGTGCTCAATGACCAATTCCTGAGAAGCTGGGGTTTCAAAGAGAGAAAGAGTTGAATGCTAAGTGTGAAGCAAGAGAGCAGATGGCCTTTCGGCCCCGAAATCTGTCTCCCCAAAAACTGCCATCTTTCTGATAGTTTTATAGCATTAGAACATGGGCAGGTTTAGGATAATGAGCACAATGGCCACAGAGGTTGTGTTTAGAGATGATCTAATTATTGAGCATGCACAGATTGATTACATGTTTAGTCACAAGAATGTATATAAGAAAATGGCTGTCTTGATATGATGATGAATGTGATTTTTAGTATTATCATGAGGCTTTTGTCACTTATAGTTTAAAGTCTAAGCTACTGCGCATGTCAGGTGGGCCCATTTTGGTTCCATTCAGCTTCAGTTCTCAAGATAACTTTGGACTTGGGATGGGTTAGTTCTGGGCTGACCCAAGATCCTTCATTAACAAACATTAGGGGCTGTCTTTAGTGATCATAAGACTCTAAAGTACAAAAACCAGATAAAATTGGTAAAGGTGAAAGGTAATCACAAGGATTTTACAATCACAAGGTCTACAAGGTTAAGCCTATTCAATCATTACAAGAGATCAAGGCAGCTGGATTACAGTTCAGAGATTTCAGGTATTTCCTTCTGTCTACTCTAATATACCAGAAAGTAAAGAGGAATATCTATATAATGACTCCATAATCATAATCATCCCTTAAATCCTAACTTCTCAGTTATAATGCCTGTTAGATTTAAGAGTATAAGATTTTTAGTTCTTTTGTTAAATTTATTCTAGGTATTTTATTTTTTATTCTCTTTTAAATGGGATTCCTTTATAATTTAATTTTTGTATGGTTCATTGCAAGGGTATAGAAATGCAAATGATTTTTATGTCGATCATGTACCTGCAAACTTGCTGAAATCATTTATTAGTTATAATTTTTTTTCTTGGATTCCTAAAGATTTTTTGTATACAAATTGTGTCATCTGTGAATTGAAATAGTTTTACTTTCTTCTTTCCAATCTGGGTGTCTTTTATTTTCTTTTTCTTACCCAATTTCCTTGGCTTTAACTTCCATACAGTGTTGAAAAAAATGGCAAGAGCAGATACTTTTGTCTTATTCTGGAATTTATGGGGAAGTTATATAGTCCTTCACCATTAAGTATGTTAGCTTTGAGTTTTTTGTAGAAGCCTTCATCAGATTTCAGCAGTTCCACTCTATTACAACTTTGTTGAGAATTTTTATATGAAAGTGTGTTAGATTTTGTCAGATTCTTCACATATGATGAGATGGTTATGGGTGTTTTTGTTTTTGCACCCACATCATCCTGGGATGCAGTGATTCTAGTTGAGTTCTCTTTAACTCTCTTTTTCCCTAACAGGTGCTTTTACATTCCACTAATTGCCAGTTTATTGCTCTATTGTTTTCAACAATGCCCAGGGGATGCAATCAAGTTAGGCCTGCTGTGAAGGGATAATTCCTGAGGTCAGTGCTCGAGATTTGTTCTGGTCCCAGGAGGGCTTCTCCTAGCTAGCTGTCTCTTTCCCTAGCTCTCTCTGGCAAACTAGCTGATTTAGAGTTTTGCCTGTCTCTCCAATGAATCTACCAATCTCTTCCTAATTGACTTTTACCACAACCTCTACTGTTTTTGAGATCACTTTTTGGCTTTAACTTCTCTACTGTATCCTGCAAATGAAGTCATTTCTTTTGGGAAGAAATTGGGAGCTCTGTTTCACAGCCTACCTCTTCCCTCCAGGCAAAATCTCTGAACTATGGCTCTGGAGCTGGGAGTGGGGTCAACAGCACCTGTCTCTCTGAGTGACACCCCTCCTACTTTAGGAGCTGAGTACAATGTGGAGGAAGGCAGTAGCCTCAACTCTTCTCAACTTGCCTCTTTCAGCATGGAAACTGTGCTTTATGAGCTGGGACAAGGGTGACCAGGATTCTAATATTCTCAACAGCATTGTGTGCAAGGTAGAGCCTCCATCCTGTGAGCAGGGGCCAGATGGAAGGAAGAAACCTCCACCTCTCAGCTGTCCTCACCTGGAATGCAGTCTGTAACTGGGGGTAGGATAAGAAATGCCGACATATTGTCCCTCCCAGAGAGATAGCCCTCCAACATCAGTATTTTTTACTGCAAGAGTTTGGAGCAGAGTTTCTGTCTCACTGAGCTGAAAGGGCAGTGGGAAAGCGTGGGTCAGGGTTCAAATACCTCAGAGTTTTGCTGCTCTTAATGAGATTCAGTAGACGTTATTGAATAAATGTTTTATCATTTGCTGTATGGCCTTAGCTTCATTTCCAGAGACTTAATATTTTGGATTTGAATAATTTTGCCCATCTTGACTGGGGAGGGGGCCGCTGTACTCACACTGTCACACTGGAGATGGATTCTCTATGTTGTCTTACTTGATCTCTGAAAACTTGGGAATCTTTTTTTAAATCCATAAATATCTGTGAATTAGATGGTGTCATTTTATAGCTAAAGAATTTATTTTATTCAGTGCTATGCATCATTGGTGGGAGAGAATTTGAAGAGTCTTTCTTAAAAACATAGGCTTCAAAATTTCTACTCTTATTACACTAGCTAGTGTAATAAAAAGAGTGGATACAGAACAGAATTGGTTACTTCAGGGTAACTTATTTGAGATTTTTGAGACCAGGAGCCTATTAGAACAAGTGTCATAGATAGCAAATGCCTTGTGTTATTCATTTTATATTTTGAAGACAGACGGAGTGTCTAGTAATAGGGATTCCATCAATTTTGAATTAATATAGAAATGAATTATGTTGGGAAAAATTTTAATGGCTTTGTCCTTTCCAAACTTAATATCAGTTGATGATAATTTTGAGATAAGATATGACTAGTTAGTAGCTTATAAAGGGAAAATCTGTGAAGAAAAACTGGAGGTAAAAGGCCTGAAAGATATGACCATAGAGGTAAAGATAAATCAAGTCTAAGGGAAATTAAGTCATTAAGAGCATTCATCGGTTTTATATCAATTTCTGACAACTCAAGACAATGGCGAGCACATAAATAAATAAGCAACCAGCTCTGAGGACTTAAACGTTGGTTGCATTTTGCTGTCTTCAAATTTTCATGTAAACTTTAATTAAGCTTGATTGCAAAATTAAACAATGATTAAATATTATTTTGTTTAAGGTATAGTTACATTATTGTAACTTTTACATAATCAAAATAATTATGACTTTGTATGTTTTTATATATTTGAAATATAAAATTATATATAAGTACAATAAATATTATAAAGAAAAATTTTGATGCCAAGATTGTTGTATTCCTTTTAATTTTGATTTAAGCTGTATTTTAAGCAATCAACTAGTTCTAATAGATACTTTGGCATTTTGCTTTTAAGGGTTTAATTAGTTTTTACTGGTATTTTTTGAAACTTTAGGGTTAAAAAAATTTCTACCAAACCAGATGCCTTTTCATGGAAGGGCCACACCCTTATCCTATAATCTGATGACAGTTACTGAAATTGCAGGCATAATACATAGGATGGTGTTTATCCAAATATGATATTCAGACCATCTGCAAAAGAAATTCCAAGAGACCTTCTTTAAAAACGCAGATCTCTAAAGATCCACCCATGCCCATCTAATCAGAAACTCTGACAATGTGGTCCAGGAATTGATACCTTTTATCATGCCTTCCCCAGTTGATTCTCAGGCACAGAAATAGTTGAGAATAATTGAATTAAATGATTCAAATCCCTAAGCATTCCCGAACATCCAGTCTGTGGCTGAAATATCAAATATTATAAAGAGATAAAGCAAAGAACCTCTGAAGAAAATACAAGAGCAGAGAGATGAAGGGATAATAAAGGAGGAACATTTTCTTTGTTAGTATTGAGAATTAATATTTAAAAGTCTAGCAGAATGAAAAGGGATAATGTTTTTCAGTTGGTATAAATAAATTACAAACCACAAGCACAGTCAGAACAACAACAAAAATCCTGAGATGTGTGTGAATAGGCTTAACCATAGTCCTTCAATCAGTCTTGGCATATGATACAGTAGTTTAAGTTTGATATTTCTGTTTTGACAGCAGATCTATAAAGGGAATAAAAGGCAAAGAAAATTATTTCTTTTTTTTTATGTTAGGTTTAATGGGTAATGACATATTGAAGAACAAGGACTTCATCAAAGGTCATTTAAAACAAAGCACTAAAATTATTCACTTTTTATAGATACTAATTATATTTTCGCTCATGCTTTTCACTCTTTCAAAATGAAATTGCTTTTCATTTTCATGCCAAAGCATCTTTACAAAAGTTGTTACAGATTATTTCCAATACCTTTTGCTCAGCCATTTGGCATCATCATTATTCAGGCAACAATGTTCATATGGTAATAGTTAAATTTGTTTTTCACTAGGGCCCTCAGCCAAATTTTTCATTTCCAGCCTGTACATACTGAACTCTAGAAAGTGTTTTAATTATTTTATTTGAAAATGGATATTTCTAATTCAATCAATATCAGAAATGTTGCCACATTTTTTGTGGCTCGAAGATGGGCATTAGCCTACAAATTTCCTCTGATCTTGTTTCTCAGGGTAAAGGTAGTCAGGCAGACCTGGGTTGGAATTCCAGTTCTGCTTCTTCACAGTGCATGTCATTGGGAAATGGTTCACCTCTTTGAACCTCACTTTATTCATCTGTAAAATGAAAATAACTTACATTTCAGTGTTGTCAGGATAAAATGAGTTGATTGAGATAATGTGCAGAGCAGAGTACTTGGCACATAGTAGTTGGTACCAGTTGTTATTGCTGCTTAACATATTGCCCCATAACTATAGGAGCAAACATTTTAATTTCCTCCCCACTTTATAGGTTAGAAATCTGGGAAGGCCTCAGCTGGGCCATTTACTCCAAGACTCTCTCACATGGTTATAGTCAGATATTAGCTGAGGTTGAGGTCATCTGAAGGCTCAGATGGGCTGGATGTCCCATGTGGGTGACTCACCTGCTGACACTTGATGTTGGCTAGTGCATCTGCTTGTGTCCTCTATGACATGGTGGTTTCAGGCTAATCAGACATAACATATAATTGCATTCTAATGATTCTAAGAGAGTCACTAATGCCCACCCTGATTTGAGGAGAGGGAATTTTAGACCCCAATTCTTTTTTTTATATATATCTTTACTGATAAACAACATACAACACAAACATTCTTAACATAAAAACATTCCATACATGGTGTACAATCAATGGCTCACAATATCATCACATAGTAGTATATTCATCACCCCGATCACTTTTTAGAACATTTGCAACACTCCAGAAAAAGAAATAAAAAGAAAAAAGAAAAAAACTCATACGTACCATACCCCTTACCCCTCCCTCTCATTGACCACTAGTATTTCCATCTACCCAATATATTTTAACCTTTGCTCCCCCTATTTTCTTTTCTATGCCCCTTACCACTCCCTTTCATTGATCACTGGTATTTCAACCTGCTCAATTTGTTTTAACATTTGGTCCCCCTATTATTTATTTATTTTTAATACATTTTTTTTTACTCATCTGCTCATACTATAGGTAAAAGGAGCATCAGACACAAGGTTTTCACAATCACAAAGTCACATTGCAAAAGCTATATCATTATACATTTATCTTCAAGAAACATGGCTACTGGAACACAGCTCTACAGTTTCAGGCATTTCCCTCTAGCCTCTCTAATAAACCTTAAACTGAAAAGGGGATATCTATATAATGCATAAGAATAACCTCTAGGATAACCTCTCGACTCTGTTTGAAATCTCTCAGCCGTTGACACTTTATTTTGTTTAGACCCCAATTCTTGATGCTAAGTTAAATAACTTCTTTGAAAGCCACCATATAATCCTACAATTTGAGATATTATAGCATATGTGAGAGAAATTAATACCGTCTATGAAACATAAGTAAGCAAGTCCAATATACTTCTCGTATAAAGAAATAATCTAAATTATATTCTGGAGGTTGTAGATATTAGATGAATTCATTTACAGTTGTTAAATATTAACACTATAGGTGATGTAGGAAGTTTATTATAAGGATTAGACATTACACAACTGTAACTGGGAGAGCAGCAGTCTGTGGAAATCTGCTGCCTCTGCATTTCTTGCTGGTCCTGAAATCAGCAGTGCTGGCAGTCAGAAAGGGAAGATGGAAATAAATGGGAGAACAAGATCAAAACTGAAATTGGTGAGAATGAATTGGCCCTTCTGGAACCCATGTCAATTTGTCACTGGCTTCAAGTCCCCAAATTCATGATGTAATAGAAAAACTGACACACTTCACTATAGAGCTACATCTGTACCTGGCTCATGTTTGGGGAAATTGAAGAACTGGTTAGTCTTGGAGGAACTGTGGTCCTGACTTTTACCCCATAGCAAAGATGTCCCAGAAGATACCTAACAACGTGCATGAGTTGCAATTGCACCTGACCCTCCTTTCAAGTGCAAACACAGTGCTGCTTCATTTTGGCCTTTAAGATCTCATGCAAAATTTTCTTATGAGTAATGTTACACAGACTATTTGGAGAAAAGAACTCTGAAAAATTAAGTTCCAGTATAGATAAAATGACAAAATAAGCCATCTCAACCTTACATTAAGAATGGGGCACAGCACCTGTTGGGCCAATTTAATTTTGTATAGAAAGCACCCATATTTGGAAATGATTTTCTGGGACATTTATTGGTTAACTGAGAAATGTGCCAGTTTTTAGTGGAGTCTAAATAAGAAGAGGGCTCTCCAGCAGGCACAGGCTTCAGTGTAAGTTGTCCTACCACTTGAGCTATTTGACCCAGAAGATCTGAGAATCTAAGAGGTATCCATAGTGGATCAGGTCACCTGATGGAGTATCTGGAAAGCATCAGGTGAGTCATAATGTAAAACACTAGGGATCTTGATCATGGTCAGAATTTCTGTAACAGAGGACTACTTTTCAATTGTACAAAAGCCTCTGGAATGCTACAGAACTCTAGCAGAAATCAGTATCACCTGAGATACCAGATGAATAAGAGGTCAAAGCTGCCCATCATGAGCTGGGTACTATAAGATCAACCAAGCTATAAGGTCCAGTGGGCCTAGAGCAATATTGTGTAAATATGGAGGCATGTTTTATTTGGATTCAGACTTGAGCATGTTCAGAAAGAACAATAAATTGAATAAACATACCCCCCTGAAAATTATTTCTGTTGCACCAAAGTCTTTCCCTTAAACAGCACCTTGTAGAGGTTGATTACTCCAATAAATACTGAGATGCATTACCCAGATCTCCCTTCAGAATAAAAGGATGCATTTACCTTACCTGCTGGGAGTAGCCATCCCTCAGCTGTTACCCCTTTTTGCATTGCCACAGTTGAAAAGAGCATACTTGAGAGGGCACTTAAGAGACTGATTGATGAAGGTGTTTAAAGTTCTGGCTCTCTTGTTCCAAATCCAACAGCCCTGCAATATCTTCCATTTTCAGAATTCTCTGCAGGATAGGCTGAGGTTCTTCCATAGCCACAACATCAGTGTTTAACCTTTTCCTCTGCCCAATCCTGCCTCCTCCCCATCTCTTTTAAAACAGCTATTGCTCTCAAGAGCAGGCTCTAATAAACAAGCTGCATATTAATCTCCTTATCAGAGTCTGCTTTCTGGGAAAATCAACCTGCAACACCTATTATCAACTGACACAAGAGGAAAAACCCAGGTTTTTTCTATAGAAAGGAAGATTATATAATATATAGAAGATAGCCAGAAATATACTGCTGTCATACTATAGCCCCACTCAAAAGGAAATTCTCAGTGTTCAAAGCCTTGAGCAGTACAATTTATTATGTACCTTGTATGGAGGGGATACTGGTTTGAGTTATGAATATACACTGACCCCTGGGCCTGAAAGAACAACAATAAAAGAGCAGAGGCAAGAAAATCTGGGAAAAGGGAAGGTAAATGGTACTATAAAAGTGGGCACAGAATGTTCAAATATTCTTGTCTCATATTAATCCCCTCTGAAAAGCGTCCATCTCAGAGGAGGCAATCAACAAGCAGCTGGTGAGATGACCCATTCCATGGATGTCAGACATCATATTTGCTCAACCACAATGGTGCTGGCACAATGGGCCATGAATTGCATGGCCATGGTGTCATGGAAAGAGGATATTAATCAGCTAAATAGCATGTGCTTTCTTTAAACAAGTATGCTCTAACTACTGCTGCTATTTCTGCCCTACCACCAGCACCACCCTTGAATATAGACTAATCAGCCACCTGAGGGCAATTTGATTACATTGGACCTCTTCCACCTTCTAAAATCCTTATTGAAATTGACACCAGGGTTTGTCTTTCAAACCCACAGAGCTTCCTCCAGCACTACTATTGGAGTACTTATCTAATGCCTGAACCATTGATATAGTATCATATACAACATTGTCTCATACCATTAGACCCATTTTAGAGCAAAGGAGGTACAAGAATGGGAACCTACCATGAAATCCAACAGGCATATCATGTATCACATCCTTGAGAAGCAGCTAGCCTGATTAAGTAGTAAAATAAATAATGGTTAAAGCCTCAGCAAATGCACTAGCTTAGGGTTAACATTCTGTAAAATTGGGATGCAGTTCTGTAGAATGAAGTTTATTCTCTGAATCCATGACCCATTTCACGTTCTGTGACCCAGTAGAAAGAATATACAGGTCTGGGAACCAAGGGTAGAAGGAGGTTTGGTGCTTCTCTCCATCACTCCCAGTAACACACTTTTAGAATGTACGCTTCTTATCACCATCATGTTATGTCCTATTCCCCAGGTTAGAGTGCTCCCAACAGTACCCTCTGAAAGGACTCCACTATACTTGAACTGCAATCTAGAATCATCATGTCAGGTAATCAGTAAGCAAAGAGTTAATAATATAATAATTGGCCTTAATTACCATATGGAGTTAGAATTGCTACTATGCATTAGATTCAGGGAGGAATTTATGTAGAAAAGCAAACACTCACTGTAATGGCTGTTAGTGCTTCTA
>PVIY010039335.1:0-23179 GCA_004026745.1 Myrmecophaga tridactyla
CTCACAGTTTTAGGGGCATCAACAAAGCCATGCCTTCTCCCCCAAGTCTGCAGCATGTTGGTTCTGGCTTGCTGCAATCCTTAGGTTTCCTTGGCTTTCATCTCTGCCCCCCCCCACCCCATCACATGGCGATGTCCTTTCCCTCTTCTTGCGTCTTTCTCTGACTTCTGGCTCTTTATACAGACTCTGGTAATATTAATTAAAACCCACCCTGATTCAGTAAGTCCCACACCTTAACTGACCATACAACTTCAAGCAGCCCTACTTGCAAATGGATTCACACCCAACAGGACGCGTGGATTAAGATTAAGAATATGTCTTTTTCGGGGTGCAGAATTCAATCCATAACCCATCTCCTTCTAGAGGGCCTCATACTGTCCCTTGGTAATATAGAGGTCACTTTTGTAACCTGATAAATTGATTTTTTTCACTTTTAAACAGTTTTATTCACACATACAATCCAATCTGAGTAAAAAATTAATGGTTCCTGATATAATCACATAGCCATGCCTTCATCACCACAGTCTATATGAGAACATTTTCTTTTCTTCAGCAAGAATCAATAACAACCCCCCCCCCCATATCCCCCACTTGTTGACATTTACTTTCGGCACAATGTCTTTGTTACATTCAGTGGAAGCATATTAACAATGTGACTGGTGACTATAGGCCCTAGCTTGCATCGATTGTATTTTTTTCCTTTCTCCCATCCCATTTTTAACCCCTTGCAATGTGGACATTCATTTGTTCTCCCTCATGCAAAAACGTTTTTATATCTACACATTTAATCACCATCATCGCCCACTTTAGGCATTCCTAAGTTACACCGTCTCAAGTCTTTATCCTCTATCTTTCCTTCTGGTTTCATTAAGTACTGTCATGGTCAGGTTCATGTGCCAACTTGGCCAAGTGATGGTACCTGTTTGTCTGGTTGGGCAAGTGCTGGCCTGTCTGTTGTGATGGACATTTCATAGAATCAAATCATGACCACGTCAGCTACCTCCCCAGCTGATTCCATTTGTAATCAGCCAAGGGGAGTGTCTTCTGCAATGAGTAATGCTTAATCTAATCATGGGAAGCCTTTTAAGGTGGATTCAGAAGAAACAGGCTCTCTTCCTGCTTCGGCCAGTGAGCCTCTCCTGTGGAGTTCGTCTAGACCCTCCATTAGAATTGTCAGCTTCACAACCTGCCCTGCAGATTTTGGACTCTGCATTCCCATGGTTACATGAGACAATTTTATAAATTTTATATTTGCGAGTGTTTCCTATTGATTCTATTTCTCTAGAGAACCCTAACTAATACAACTTGGTACCAAGAGTGGGGTGCTGCTGCTGTTTGCAAATACTAAACATGTTGGAACAGCTTTTTAAATGGATAAGGGCAAGTTTCTGGAAGAGTTGTGAGAACCCTGATAGAGAAGGTCTAGAATGCTTTGAAGAGACTGTTGGTAGAAATGTGGACTCTAAAGATACCTCTGACAAGGCCTTAGACAGAAATGAGTCACATGTTATTGCAAACTGGAAGGAAAGTGATCCTTGTTTTAAAATAGCGGATAATCTAGCAAAATTGACTAGTGGCTTTGGCTAGAAGGAAGATTTTAAAAGCCATGAACTTGGATATTTAGCAGAAGAGATTTCCAAATTGAATGTGGAAAGCGTAGCCTGGTTTCTCCTCGCAGCTTATAGTGAAATGTGGCAGGAAAGAGATAAGCTGAGAACTGAACTCTTGGGTACAAAGAAACCAGAAATTGAAGTTCTAGAAAATTCTGGGCCTCCAGAAAGGGAGACCCCAGAGAAAAGTGCCCCATGTGAAGATTTAACCAAATGTGGAGCCAGTCAGCCATTTCAGAGAAAGTCAAGCTCGGACATGGAGTTATCCAGGAAGGATCTGTGGAAACTCCTTATGTCTGATGGGCATGATCCAACCCTACTGCATAGAAAGCCGACGAGAGTGCTTTGGGATCTGTATAAACAAAGCCGCTGCCATTCTAGACTGGAGGGTTCAGAGAAGGGACACATTGGAGGAAAAATAATTTCAGAGCAAAACCAAGTAGGCTGAGGTCTAAAGTCAAGAAACCTCGGGCCAGGGCAGCTGCTGTGGCTCAGCAGGCAGAGCTCCGACCTGCCGTTCTGGAGGTCTGGAGTTCGATCCCTGGTGCCTCCTGCCCATATGCAAATTAAAAAAAAAAAAGAAACCTCAGGCCAGGAGAGTGGACCCACCCAAGTCCATGGAGAAGGTGAGTTTGCCCCAAAGGCAGAGGCTGGGCCTTCAACCTCATTGCGGTGGAAGAGCCATGCCACCTCAGGCCTTGGAAAGAATGAAGCACGTTCCTTGGGGTTTGGGGAGAGCCTGGCTGCCACCACATGGAGGGGTTGAGTGTGTGCCCCGGAGATGGCAGAGAGCCTTGGGTACGAGACCAAAGGCTTGGAGAGGGCGGGGCCAAGAAAAAGGTGGTCTCCCCAGTGTCCCCCAAGGTTGGGTTCAGAGAGAGGCAGGCCTCTGCGTAGGACCTTGGAAAGGGTGGGACTGCCGCTTTCTAAAGCCCCGAAGATAAATGACTCTCACACTTTGAAATCTAATGGATTTTGCCCTGCAGGTTTTCGAAACTGTGTGGGTCCAGTGACCCCTGTGTTCTTTCTTCCTTATGGAAATTCGTTTATGTATCCCATGACTGTTCTTCCTTTGTATGTTGGCAGCAAATAACTTGTTATGAGTTTTCAAAGGTCCAAAGCCAGAGGATAATTTTGCCTTAGAACAGACCATGCCTGTCACTAACTTTGATAGGAGTTTGTACGTTTCTAACTTTGTATTTCATGTATATTGCTACTGAAAGGGTTTAAGGTTCTCTGATATTGTTATGGAAAGAATGTATTTTGTATATGGGGAAAACATGTCTTTTTTAGGGTCCAGAGAGTTGAATGTGCTAGTTTGAAAGGATGTATGTTCCCTAGAAAAGCCATGTTTTAATCAAAATCCCATTTTGTAAAGGCAGAGTAATCCCTATTCAATACTGTATGTTTGAAACTGTGATCAGATCATCTCCCTGGAGATGTGATTTAATCAAAAGTGGTTGTTAAACTGGATTAGGTGATGACATGTCTCCACCCATTTGGGTGGGTCTTGATAAGTTTCTGGAGAATGAAAAAAGAAGATTCAGAGACAGCAGAGCAGAACGACATAGCCACGAGAAGCAGAGTCCACCAACCAGTGACCTTTGGAGATGAAGAAGGAAAATGCCTCCCAGGGAGCTTCATGAAACAGGAAACCAGGAGAGAAGAAGCTAGCAGATGACGCCGTGTTTGCCATGTGCCCTTCCAGATGAGAGAGAAGCCCTGACTGTATTCACCATGTGCCTTTCCAGATGAAGGAGAAACTATGAATGTGTTGGCCATGTGCCTTCTCAGATGAGAGAGAAACCCTGAACTTCATCGGCCTTCTTGAACTAATCCCTGGATGCCTTTGATTGGATATTTCTATAGACTTGCTTTAATTGGGACATTTTCTTGGCCTTAGAACTGTAAACTAGCAACTTATTAAATTCCCCTTTTTAAAAGCCATTCTGTTTCTGGTATATTGCATTCCGGCAGCTAGCAAACTAGAACAAGTACCCACAGCCCTTTTCCCTCTATCCCATAGTGAATAAGTGTGCCTCTTTCTCCACATCCTCTCCACCACTTGTCATTTTCTGTTTTTTTGATAATGGCCATTCTAGTGGATGTCAAATGATATCTCACTATGGTTTTGATTTGTATTTCCCTAATAGCCAGTGAGGTTGACCATCTTTTCTTATGCCTTTTAGCCAGATAACTTGATATTTAAATCATTTTCCCCTCATTATTAATCTCAGAAATCAGTCATCTAAATTGTATCTCCCTGTTATTAATGCCCACCAGAAAAAATCTTCATATAAAGAAGGAAGAAATGGAAAAATAGGAAAAGATATTTTTCTTAATAAAGTATTTTGTGTTCATAATGAAATGAATTGAAAGCAGCCTAACTGACCTGTTCCCAGATGCCCCAGCCCCATTCTTCCTCTCCTGCCCCAGCCCAGGAAACTCCCATAGCCTTCAACACAGGTTGTTCTAGTTTGCTAGCTGCCGGAATGCGATATACCAGAAATAAAGTCACTTTTAAAAAGGGGAATCTAATAAGTTGCTAGTTTAAAGTTCTAAGGCTGAGAAAAAGTCTCAATTAAAACAAATCTATGGAAATGTCCAATCAAATGCAACCAGGGAAAGAAAACTTGGTTCATGAAGTTCAGGGTTTCTCTCTCAAGTGAGAAGGCATGTGATGAACACGGTCAGGGTTTCTCTCTCATCTGGAGGGGCACATGGCAAACACGGCGTCATCTGCTAGCTTCTTCTCTCCTGGCTTCCTGTTTCTTGAAGCTCCCTGGGAGGCATTTTCCTTCTTCATCTCCAAAGGTCGCTGGCTGGACTCTGCTTCTCGTGACTATGTCGTTCTGCTCTGCTCTCTCTGAATCTCCCATTCTCCAAAATGTTTCCTCTTTTATAGGACTCCAGTAAACCAATCAAGACCCACCTAAATGGGTGGAGACACATCTCCCCTCATCCAGTTTAACAACCACTCTTGACTGGGTTACATCTCCAGGGAGATGATCTAATTACAGATTCAAACATACAGTATTGAATAGGGATCATTCTGCCTTTACAAAATGGGATTTTGATTAAAACATGGCTTTTCTAGGGTCCATACATCCTTTCAAACAGCACACAGGTGAAAGGTAATCTCTTCTTCCCTTATTCTCTTTCCACTTCTCCCTGTGTGACATAAATGCTGCTTTTTCCTGTTGAGTCACAAAAACAGTGGATACTGATTGCTTCTTGACCTTTACATTTTTCCTGTAGTTCTACTTTTGAAGCAATGTAGATGCTTACTAGGGAGAGGAGTCCCAGAGGAAGTGTGTGTGTGGGGGGGGACAAAAATATTGATAGTTCGAGATATTACCTTGTTTTATAACTCATGGATGAGTCAGGTTCCCCCCAGAGCAATGCTAGAGAGAACCTGACCTTAACCCATTTCCTCTCTCCTATCTTCTATATACAATTCCTTCAGCCCAATCCTCCATGAAAAAGAAGCAAAAAGGATGGGAACTCATGATAACCAGGGGATAAGTAGGGAAGAGTAATACAATGGGCTTTTTGCCCGGTGAAGATCTGAACTAATGTAAGGCATCCTGGTTGCTCTAATGGGCCCGCAACCCCAGGATCCCAGCTCTGAAGGTCACACATTGATGTTACTGGGATGGAGCAGCTGTGGCTCACCTCCCTACCCACCCCACCCCCTCCGTGGGCTGATGACTCAGATAGTGAGGGCTGGTGGGAGGCAGCAGGTGGAAGTCTGTGAAGATGACTACAACAACCAGCAGTCGGAGGGGCTGAGGGGCGCATCTTCTCATGGGATGTGTTCCAGGGACCAACATAGAGAGCTCAGTGGAGGGAGGACCCTGTCACTGCCAGGAAAGAGAAGGATGGTGTCTTCATTTGTCAGGGCTGCGCAACAGAGCACCTCAGGCTGGTGGGCTTAAACAGCAGAATTTATTGTCTCGTGGTCCAAATTCAAGGTGTCGGCGGGGCCGGGCTTTCTCTGAAATCTGTAGCATTGTGGTGGTGACTCTCTGGCAATCCATAACCCAACGTCTGCCTCCATCTCATGGTGTCTCTCCACCTGCATCCTCCCGTATTCAAATTTTCTCAGCTTATAAAGACTCCAGTTAAATTGTCATAAGCCCCACCCTGATTCATTCGGGCCTCCTCTTAATTAATGATGTCTTCAAAGGTCCTATTTATAAATAGGGTTCACATCTAGAGAATTGGGGGTTAGGACTTGAACATGTCTTTGTGGAGAACATGATTCAATCCATGAAAGATGGTCAGTTTTTAAATTTTATTTTATTGAAAAATGGTTAATATTACTGTGGTGGATTGGAGCTGTGTACTCCAGAAAAACATGTTCTCAAACTTAATCCATTCCTGTGAGTGTGAACCCTTGTAAATATAACCTGTTGGTGAGGTTACTTTAGTTAAGGTGTGGCTCACCTGAATCCGGATGGGTCTTAATCCTATTACTGGAGACTTTATAGAGAAAGCTTCAGAGAGAGAGCAATGGAAAGTCAACAGAACCTGGAGGAGAAGGGAGAACTGCTATGTGCGTTGCCATGTGTTTTAATTTCTTTGTTGCCAAAGCAAATACCATGCAATAGGTTGAATTAAACAATGGGAATTTACTGGTTCATAGTTTTGAGTCTAGGAGAAGTGCAAACAAAGTCATCTTCAGGGCAAATGCTTTCTTCCCAAAAGGCATTCAGGGGCTGGCTGCCAGGGATCCTCGGCCCTTGGCTTTTGCACATGGTGACCGCTCCTGGCTTCTCCTTTCTCTTCCGGATTCCATTGCCTTTCAGCTTCTGGAGGCTTGTCCTGGCTTTCTCTCTGTCTGAATTTCATCCTACCTATAAAGAGCTACAGTAATAGATTAAGACCATTTGGGCCACACCTTAACTGAAGTAAACTCAACAAAAGATCTTACTTACAAGGGTTCACATACACAGGAATGGATTAACTTTAGTAAGACATCTTTTTGGGGTAGCTTCAAACTACCACACCACATGATAGAAAAGCCACTTTGATTTTAGGCCCCTCTTAACCTCAAAACCACAAACCAGGCGGGCAGTGGTGGCTCACTGGCAGAATTCTCTTCTGCTATACTGGAGACTCGCGTTTGATTCCTGGAGCCTGCCCATGCAAAAAACAAAACAAGACCATGAACCAACAAATTCCCATTGTGTAGGCCAATCCATTACATGATATTTCTTGTAATTTTTTTGGGGGGGTGTATGCTGTATGGGGGTCACATTTCATTCTTTTTGCACATGAGTATCCTGTTATTGCAACACAATTTGTTGAATTTTTGTTTGTTTGTTTTTAGGAAGTGCATGGGCTGGGAATCAAACCCAGGTATCTTGCATGGCAGGTGAGAATTCTACCACTGAACCACCCTTGCATCTCCTGGTATTTGTTTTAGTAGCCAGGAAATGGAAACAGTTTTTGGTACAAGAAAGTGGGGTGCTACTATTACAAATACCTAAAATGTGAAAATGGCTTTGGAATTGGGCAATGGGTAGAGGCAAGAGAATTGTGAGGTGCTTGATAGAAAAAGCCCAGTTTGCTTTGATGGGAATGTTGGTAGGAATATGGACACTAAAGGTACTTCCAATAAGGCATTAGAAGGAAATGATGAATGTGGTACTAGAAATTGGAAGAAAGGTGACCCTTGTTATAAAGTGGTAGAGAACTTTGCAAAATTATATTCTGAGGTCAGATTAAAAGTAGTACTTTTACATGATGAACTTTGATATTTAGCCAAGGAAATTTTTAAGTTAAGGGAGGAAGGCACAGCCTGGCTTCTCCTTGCAGTGTACGGTAAAATGTAAGAGGAAAGGGATAAGCTGAGAATTGAATTCTCAGTACCAAGAAATCAGTAATTGAGCGTTTGGGAAAATCTGAGGCTACCCAGAGAGTGTGTCTGAGACAAGAGCCAGAAGCTGCTCTATTAGCGACCGACCTCCTTGAACCCCCAGAAAGTGAGTCCCTGGAGAAGTAGGCACCAATGAGGATTTAACTCAGCTTGGATCCAGTCAGCCATTTTAATGGAAATTAGGATTGGATGTGCAGTTTTCCAGGAAAGATCTATGGAAAATCCTTCTGTCTGATGGTTTGGATCCCTGTGAATTGCACACAGAGCCAAGATTTTTAAGAAATTTTTGTGAGGAGAACCACTATCAGCTTGAACTGAAAAGAAAAGAGAAGGGACGAATTGAAGGAAGAATGATTTCAAGGACAGAATTGTGGAAGCTGAGGTCTGGATCAAAGAGATTTCTTGGGCCAAGAGAGCGGGTCCACCCATGTGTGTGGAAAGGGCAGGTTCACCCCTGTGTTTGCAGGGGGCAGGCCATCTGTCCTGACACTTGGTGGAGGCAGGCCTTGCTGCCTTTTGTTCAGGTAGAGTATCACCACCCCAATGCTCAAAGAGGGTGGACCTTGTGTCCTGGCTTTCCCAGAAAGACTAGCCACCATCTTAATGCTTGGAGAGGATGGGGTCTTCACCTCAGTGTTCAGTGAGGGCATGGCCACTGCACTAGTGCTTGGAAGGGGTAGGGTTGCCTTTCTCAATGCTCAAAGAGGGTGGGGCTGTCCTTTTTGGAGGACAAAACATTGATCTATAGCTGATTCTCAGGCCCTGAAATCTAATGCCCTGCTAGGTTTCAGAATAGTTTGGATGTTGTGACCCGTTTTCCTTCCATTTTTTCCCCTCTAAAATGGGAATGTTTATTCTATGCCTGTCCCTCCATTGTTTATTGGAAGCAAATAACTTGTCTTCTAGATTTCATAGATCCTCAGACAAAGGACAGACCACACCCATAACTGATTTTGATGAGACATTGTTACTGAAATGATTTAATGCTTTCAGGATGTTATGAAGGAAGGAATATATTTTCTATGTGGAAAGAGCATGTCTTTTGGGGGTCCAGAGGTCAGACAATGGTGGCTTGAGCTGTATACCCCAGAAAAACATGTTTTAAAACTTAATCCATCCTGCTGGGGAAGCATGAATATGCTCAGTCACCATCTCCCAGACCTTGCCTCCCCCCCTCCTTTTCTTTTTATGTGGATGTTTCAATATGTTTCCATAACATCCAAGAGAGATGTTAAGTCTAATGGAATGGCCTGACTATGCCTTAAACCCCAAACTGGGAACAGCAGCCTCAACTGCTCTTGGATGCAGGAAGTCTGGGCAAAGGTTGCTTGATACATGCTTTTTGCCCAGTATCAGGGCCCCTTTCACTTGAGTACAAATATCCACTCTCAGGCAGTACAGGCATCTGCCCTCTCCGACACAAAGGAGGGCATATGAAGCTGCTATCCACCAATCCCTGGGAGACCAGCCATGATGGGATCTCTTCCTCTGCTCTTCCAGACCCTTGTACTGTGGTCATTTGCTAAAAGTTTCTGTTGTGTTTGTGCCTGTATTCCCAAGACAGACCACATAGAAACTCACTCCACAATTCCTGTGCGTGAACCCTTATTAATAGAACCTTTTGATGAGGTCACTTTGGTTCAGATGTGGCCCAAATCAATCAGATTGGGTCTTAATCCTGTTACCGAAGGTCTTATAGGAAAGACCACAGAGAGAAACCCAGAGGAAGCAGCCAGAAATTGGAAGTCAACAGAACTCAGAAGCAAAAGGTGAGGCCACCATGTGCATCCCCATGTGACAGAAAAGCCAAGAGCCAAGGCTCACTGGCAGCCAGCCCCAGAAGGCCACAGTCTTCTGGGAGAACACATCACCTTGATGACGTCTTGATTTTTGACTACTCCTAGTCTCAGCAACATGAGCCAATAAATTCCCACTGTTTAAGCCAACTATTACATGGTATTTGTTTTAGCAGCTAGGAAACTCATGACTCATGACTCAGCACCAAAGATCACTTAGAATTTGAGTCTAAAGCTCTGTAAGAAACCAAACTAAATCTAATGGCTAAGCAACCCTCCTGTAAGTATTGCCAGGAAGAAAAGGGCGAGGTTAAGAAGGGTGGT
Source organism: Myrmecophaga tridactyla (assembly GCA_004026745.1). Lineage (NCBI taxonomy): Eukaryota > Metazoa > Chordata > Mammalia > Pilosa > Myrmecophagidae > Myrmecophaga > Myrmecophaga tridactyla. The sequence continues at coordinate 9,615 of PVIY010039335.1, forward strand.
TGGAGGGACATGCGACATTTTTCATTGCTTTAAGCAAACCAGCTTAGAGTCCTCAGAAAAGTGCAAGGAGTCATACCCCCAGCTCTGTTGGAACATAAGTGAAACCAGCTAGGTGACTGGCAGAGATTGCTAGAGGAAGGTCATCCATAAACTGCTCAGCTAACAACTACACACAGGCTAGCATGCAAGAACTCAGAGTACCAAGGGAAAGAGCTGTGCTTGGGCCTCAGCTGTGATTGGGTCCCTCAAATCAACATGCCACTTTGTCCAGATGCTGCCCCCCCCAAAAAAAAATGTATGGACCCCTTCACTCACACCAATGCAGCAAGAACAGAGGGTCAAATGGAAGTGCTGAACTGTCACCTGCCTTCAGTGCCAGCTGCTCCGAGGTCCTAGAGGGAGAACTTGTGGCTCCAACACAAACTAAGACAAGCCAGGACTTCACATGGCCCCCTGCCCCTGCCTGTGCTCTTGTACTATTCCTCTTGCCTGGAGCCCCACGCTCAAAAGGGAATGCAAATCCCGAGAGTTTATCATTGGCAGAATGCTTGGTTTCCATCCTTCTTCTTCATTCTCTGTGTACAAGGGCCAAAGCAGTTAAATTCTTAATAAATCACCTTGTAATCTGTTCTAAATGAAGCTTCAATACAGTAGAAACCGATGACACCTCACACCCCTCTGTGTTCCTATAAAGAAAAGGGCCACTAAGACCAAAACATATTTTGTTTCCAGCTGAGTCTTACGTAAGTAAAGTGACCTGGCCAAAGATACACAACTAGTGGGTGGCAAGAATCCCAACTCTGACAGAGGAGGCCTCCGATGGCTGTGCCTGCCTTTCATCCGTTCACTTTTTTTCTAGTAGTAACAGCCTGTTTTTCCTTCAGGGAACACCCCTTTCCCCAATCTCCATCCATATTGTTAGCTGTGACTGACCTGTTCCCAGAATCCAGGGGGAACATATGACCCAGACCTAGACAATCAGTGATTTCACCCTCTTGGTCACAGTGAACCTTGGCCACTGGTTTAAGGACCAGCACATAACCCAATATCAGCCAATGAGAGTGAGTTTCGGGATTTTTACTGGGACAATTTGGAGGTAGGGAGCGAGGACCGCTAAACTAATCTAGGAGACGTTGGGGTCCACCAAGCCTGGAGCGGCTACCTGGGATAAAACCAAAATAGAGGACAGCAGAGCTGAGTGATGGAGACAGACTGCATCCTGATGACATTGTTTCAGCCTCTGGACCCCAGCAAGCCTGAAGCCATACACCAAAAAATCTCCTTTTATGTTCAAGTCACTTTGAATTGGTAATCACTATTGTCAGGTACAAGATCCTGAATCACATGGACCCCAAAACCATGCCCTCTGCTGACACCACTGCCATCAGCCCTGATCCCTCATACCCCAAGACCCCATTCTGATCTTCCCTGGGGCTCCTACTCCACAGTGACATAGCCACAGCTGACCTCTCCTCTGTAAAGCTGTGCCACCTTTAAAATCTGGCCCCTGACAAGGTCCTGGCACAGAATTGGTGCCCAATAACTAAAGAATGAAAGGGGAACAGATGAATAAGCAGGCACTCTTTTGCTGCTGTCTTCTCCTTTGGCTCGAATTAGCTCTAGGGAGTCTGGCAACCACATAATGCCCAGGATGCTTTCCGTGCATTTCCTTCTGCATCATTTCCAGTCACCCCGTTGGTTCTTCATCCTTCTAGGAAGCAGATAATTAGAGATAAGACTTCCATCTATCGTCTCAAAGGAGGCAGAACCATGGATAGATACTCTTATGTAAAACTTTGTAAACTATGTATCTTGCACATATATATTATTTTTTGTTATCCCACAAATGTTTCCTGATGGTATCGAGGATTAAAAAAAAATCCCTTATAAGGAAAAGGAAATCAAGGCAGGGAGCATGTCTGTCTGCTCTGCTGCAAGCTAATGTGTGACAGAAATTGTTTTTGGCAAGAACTACATCCAGGGATCTCAAGTACTGTCTGATGACACATCACTCCCCATGCCTGGGTGTGGTTCCTTGAGGCGTTTTGCTCTGCAAAGCTCATAGACCAACATAAAGTCCTACAAAGTACCTGCCACACTCCTGCCCTGTGAATGGAATTTAGATTGTTGCAAAAATTAGTAAATACAGAATCACCACTGTTATTTTGAAGGGATTGGTCCGGACAAAGGACATCCACATAGATATGTATAAAATTTGGGGGGACTCAAACAGTTGAGGTTGGTAGTGAATTTCTGTACTGTATATTTCTGGGAGCCTTTTATAGGGGTCACTTGAGAATAGACACATCAGTGCTGTGTTCGTCAAAGTGATCTATTACTGATAGAGTTGCCTTCTTTCAGGAGGAGGGGCACACCCATGCTGAGAGCCCCTACTTACACATTCTCCCATGAGGTCAGACAAGAGTCAGTAAAAAGCTCTGTTTTCTAGACTTTGTCTCCATATCTGCTCCAGGGTTATTTCTCCCGTGCTGATATAGCAGCCCTTGCCAGAGATTTACATGGGCCTTTGAACATCACAGGCTCTTTCTGCCAAATTCTTTAGCCCCTTTTCTCTGGCTGCTGACTAGGATGATTTGAAATTAGTGGATAGAGGAGGCCAAGTATTCCATAAAAGCAGGGAAAGAACAGACCAAGAAAAAAGAGGTAAAGTTCTGATAACCCCCAGCTCCTAACTCTGACCGTCTTTCCTCCTACGGGGTTGGCCCAAAGATCAGGTGTTTTCACTTCTTGGCTGCTGTTTTAACACAAATATCATGCAATGAGTTGGCTTAAAAAATGGGAATTTAGATGATATTAAGAATTACTGATTATATATGTAGAATGGAATGATATGTTAAAGTTTTTGTTTGTTTGTTGTTAATTTTTTTAATTAATAAAAAAATTTTTTAAAAAAAGGAATTTATTGGCTCTCGGTTTTGAGGCTAGGAGGAGTCCAAAATCAAAGTGTCTTCATGGCAATACTTCCTCCCAGAAGACTGTGGCATTCTGGGCTGGCTGCTGGCGATCCTTGGCCCTTGCTTTTCTGTTGCATGACCATGCACGTGGCGGCCTCTCCTGGCTTCTCCTTTCTCTTCTGGGTTCCATTGACTTTCAGCTTCTGGCTGCTCTCTCTGGCTTTGTCTCTGTGTGTGGTCTTCCCTTAAAGCCTTCAGTAATAGGATTAAGACCCATCTTGATTCAGTTGGGCCACACCTTAATGGAAGTAACCCCATCTGAAGTTCACACCCACAGGAATGGACTAAGAGCATGTTTCTCTGGAGTACATAGCTCCGAGACATCACAGGTGTCCAGGAGCCCTGCTCTTTCTTGACTCACTGATTCTCCCTGAATGGGATGGGACAGAACAGAGAATAGCACTAGGGCAGGGCCCAACTGCAAGGCCAAGAGACCCCTCCCTAGAGTACCCCTGGAAACAGGAACTCAGGTGATGACAGGGACCAGTACAGGTGCCCATGGGAAAATCTCAACCAGTTTGCCCTCAGTGGCCTTCCCAATCACCTCTTTTGCATAGAACTCTCTGGTTTCTTCGAGCAGCTGCACCTGGCCTTGTGAACTTATGAGGTCACTGCCTCAGCTTGGCTCGTTTCCAGAGCACACACCAGCTGCTCCCAGGAAGTACCATTCCCAGCCCGTGTTTGTTTTTCTGGCATGTGGCTGGTAACGCCAAACACAGCTGTGCTGAGGGAAGGGCCGGGCTTGTAGCTTAGCACCTGCCACATGACATTATTTCCACAGGAGCCTGGGGGCGGAGAGATGAGACTCACAGCTCTAGACCTCAGGGTTTGGTGTCAGGGACAGCACAGAAAGCATGGGGAGGGCAGAAACACCGGGCGCACACAGAGGGCAGGGGGCATGGGGTTCCCTCTTTTGCATATGTTTCCCATTCTTTTCCATTGTTCCTTGAAAGACTGAACAAACGTCCTCAGCATGCAAGAAAATTGAGGGAGGGAGGTGCTTCCTAAAAGTCTCAGAAATCAAAACCTCCGGGGATCGTTGCACCCATCCCCCTGGTGCTGGGCTGCCTCTGGTGGCAAGGTCCACCCTGCCTCTCTGCAGCGCCTGTGGGTAACAAGGAGAGAGGGTACTAAGGACTTCCTGTCCAGGAATTCCCTTTGCCCAATGACAGCTCCGTTCGCCTCACCAAGCTGCACCAGGATCTCCGGGTTGGCTCCCGCCTCACCCCTGAGCGCCCCGGGGAACAGGCAGCAGGATGGCAAACCCACGCCAGCGGCTGTCTTGGAGCTGGACAGGAGGCCCAGGCAGAACTGACCAGGCGCAGCCGGCCACGAGGCTCGGGGTAGAGCACACAGCGCCCCCTGGCTGCGAAAGGGGGGCTCCTGCAAGCCCTTGTCCCCAGACCACCAGCTGTCCTATCACCCAATCAAGCGGTGGGCAGGAGGGGTGTCTGGCCAAGCCAGGACCCGCCGAGCGAGACCTCCCTACCTGGGGCCTCTCTTGCCACAGCCCACCTCTGGCCTTGGCCCTGACTTTGGCCTTACAGAGAATGTCAACATACCCAGATACCAAGAGCCACCAATCTTAATATTTTATCATATTTGCTCTATTATCCGTCTATTGCGTATCTATCATCTACCTCTATCTATATCAGTCTATATCACCTATCGATATAGACTGTTTATCTATCTATATCTACTTGAGAATAGGTTGTATATATCAATGTCCTTGAACGCATAATGCTTCCACGTACACTTCTTAAGAACAGGATATTCACTTATGTAACCACCTTAATGGTTATTGAGTTCAAGAAATTTAACATTGATATAAACCTTACAGTCTATATGAGAATTTTTTCATGTGTCCCCAAAATGTCCTTTTGGGCCTTTTCTCCTCTGTGATTAGGTCCAGCCCAGGTTCATTCATTGCATTTGGTTGTCATTGTGTCTCTAATTGTTATTATTATTATTTTTTTAATTACATGGGCAGGCACCGGGCCAGGTCTCCCAGCATGGCAGGTGAGAGCTGCCACTGAGCCGCCGTGGCCCGCCCTCTAATTGTTCTTGTCCTTGTTTTTGCTCAGCAGGTTCTCCTGGTCTGGGAAGACTCCAGCCTCCCCAGGTCCACAGGGCCCTAGCAGCCCCAGGCCGGCCTTCCCAGCCTCACAGTTCAGGGCAGTCCGGACTGGGAGAAGCCAAGAACTGACTTGGTGTCCCCAGGGCACCACCTCCTCATGACCTCCAGATCCACCTTTTGTAAAGGTGGGAGGCCGGGTTCGCCCTACTCTTCAGGCTTTTGCTTCTCCTTCATTCAGTTCACTACCTCTGAGAGCTAGGGCTTTGGGCTTCAAACACAACCCTTTTTTTTTTTTCAAACATCACCCTTTAAAAATTCATTTTTGCAATTGTTTAAAAGGCTCCCCCTTCAAGTACCTGAAGCTGTAGAACTGTATGCCAGTAGCTTTGATACTTGAAGATGATTATATAATGATAGAGCTTTTACAATATGATTGTGAAAACCTTGTGGCTGACGCTCCCTTTATCCAGGGTATGGACAGATGAGCAGAAAAATAAGGACAATAAGTAAATACATAATAGGGGGATAAAGGGTAAAAAATTGGGTAGACTGAAATACTAGTAGTCAATAAGAGGGAGAGGTAAGGTAAGGGATGTAGAGATTTTTTTCTTTTTTCTTTTTATTTCTTTTTCTGGAGTGATACAAAGGTTCTGAAAATGATCATGGTGATGAATACACGGCTATATGATGATATTGTGAGCCACTGATTGTATACTTTGGATGGACTGTATGGTAGGTGAAGATATATCAATTAAAAAAAATAAAAGGCTCTCTCTCCTTCACCTTAAGCACCAACACTTTAGAATCATTGTAAAGCTCAAGGCCCTCCCAGCAGGGTCCCTGTGCACCTGCTGTGTGACACCACAGGCACCCGGGGTAGATGGGGGGCTCGCCCCTTGGCGCATTCATTCCTGGGGCACCTCCATGTGTCAGGATAACCTGCAGAATTGAGTCCCACCCTCATGGTGCTCACTTTCTAATGAAGAACAGTAAAAAGCAGGAACATCATTTCAGGTGGTGTTAAGTGCTTTGAAGAAAAATCAAACAAGGTAGGGAGACTGCATGCCCTCTGGGGTAGGGTCTGGAGGGGGGGTACAGGGTAAGATGTGTGTGCATGTGATATTTCAGGGAGACAGCAGCACCTTTGTATGGGTTGAATTATGTCCCCCTGTGGTAGTTAGGTTCAGGTGTCAACTTGACCAGGTGAAGGTGTCTTGTTCTGTTGCTGTGGACATGAGCCAATGGCATGTGAACCTCATCTGTTGCTCATTACATCTGCAGTTGGCTAGGAGGCGTGCCTGCTGCAATGAGTAATGTGTGATTGAATTGGCTGGTGCTTAAATGAGAGAGCTCAACGTAGCACAGCCCAAGCAGCTCAGCCCAGGCCTTTGGAGATGCAGAAAGGAATCACCCCGGGGAAAGTTGTTGGAACCCAGAGGCCTGGAGAGAAGGCCAGCAGAGATTGCCCTGTGCCTCCCCATGTAAGAAAGAACCTCAGCTGAAAGTTAGCTGCCTTCCCTCTGAAGAACTACACGTTAACTAAATAAATCCCCTTTTATTGAAAGCCAAACCATCTCTGGTGTGTTGCATTCCAGCAGCTGGCAAACTAGAACACCCCCCAAAAGACATGCTCAAGTCCTAAGCCCTGATCCTGTGATTATGACTGTCTTTGGAAATAGGGTTTTTGAAGATCTGATTGGTTGAGATGAGGCCAAACTAGGATAGGTGGGCCCCGGCCCAATGTGACTGGTGTCCTTAAAAGAGGAAAATCTGGACCTGGGGCAGACATGAGAGAAGAAGGGTGTGTGATGGCGGAGGCGTAAGGGCTGGGCTGCTGGCCACCCCACAAGCCCTGAGAGGGGCAAAGAAGGAGTCTCTGCTACCGACTTCAGAGGGAGCAGGGCACTGTGACCTCTTTGTTTTGGACTTCTGGCCCCCAGAACTGTGACAGAATACATTTCTGTTTCAAGCCACTCAGTTTGTGGTACTTTGTTAGAGCCCACCCAGGAGACAAAGACACCCCCATGCCTCTTGCCTTGAGAGTTTCCTGAAGCTTCAGAGCCTGGCTGTCCACAGTGCAGATATGCCCAGGCTGCAGAGAGGTCAGCAGGAACCTTCCTTCCCGGCCCTCCCCAGCATGGTGGCCAGAGCCAGAGTCAAACCCAAACAGCCCAGGTGCTCCTTCTTTTTTTGGCTTTTAAAAAGGGGAATTTAATAAGTTGCTAGTTTACAGTTCTAAAGCCGAGAAAATGTCCCAATTAAAGCAAGTCTATAGAAATGTCCACTCTAAGGCATCCAGGGAAAAAAAGATACCTTGGTTCAAAAAGGCTGATGTTCAGAGTTTCTTTCTCAAGTGGAAAGGCACACGGTAAACACAGAGTTTCTCTCTCATCTGGAAAGGCACATAATGAACACGGTCAGGGTTCCTCTCTTATCTGGAAGGGCACATGGCAAACACGGTGTCGTCTGCTAGCTTCTTCTCCTGGCTTCTGGTTTCATGAAGCTCTCTGGGAGGCGTTTTCCTTCTTCATCTCCAAAGGTCGCTGGCTGGTGGACTCTGCTTCTCGTGGCTATGTCATTCTGCTCTGCTCTCTCTGAATCTCTTCGCTCCTTCTTTTAAAGTCAATTTTAGCTGGGACCTGCAGAAGGCAGCTTCGGCCCCTGAGGAAAGGGAGTTTGCAGGCCCCTGTCTCTGGAAGGAGGTGCCCATGGCCTTTTGGGGAAGGACCTTCTTGCTCTCAGTTGGATCAGAGTCACTGGGGAGTGGGGGTTGGGTGGCCTTCTTCCCCCTGGAGAGCCCGATGCTGCTTTCCTGATTGCTGGGGGGGGGGGGGCGGCTGGCAAGCCGTCAGCTGGTATTGCTTTGGAGGTTGTTTTCCAGGTACAGACACATTTTGGTCTGTCAGTGAGAGCGCTTGGAGTGTTGTTTTGCAGGTGACTACATGCCCAGCTGGGGAAGGACTGAGTCTCTGGGCAAGTTGCTACTCCTTAGCCCCCCCAAACCGGCAGCCCCTGTGGCAGTGTGGGGGCCCGCAGTGGGAGCCCGACGGTGACTGTCATCAACCAGAGCCAGCTCAGCAGTGGTGGCCGGGGGTTGGCGGCCGCTAGAGGGTTTTTAATTGCTCCTGAATTAATGTGCTTCCTTCTCACCCCTGGGCCGCCTGGGTTTAATTACTGTGTGAAATCGCGCATGCAAACACGTCTGCCCTCTTCCTTGGTCCCAGTGGACACAGCCCTGATTGCAAAGCCCCACACTTGGCACCAAGACGGACTGGGAGAAGCCCCAGCCAGGCTGGCCCCCAGGACCCCTGCCAAACTGGGCGATGAAGTTACAGGTGGGGCCTGTCCACCTGTTCTGGGACTAGCTGAGCTACAGGGTTCAAGGCTGGGGTGGGGAGTCCTTGCTTCTCCAAGGTGCTGGGAGACCAGTTATGGATGGCAGAGAAGCTCTAGGGGGCCTGGACTCACATGGATTCCTTGGGGATAGAGGATTTTTATAGAAAAGAAAAGAACTGGGAAGCTGTCAGCCTGCTGCCCAGGCACCAGGGGCTGCGTCCACAGCCCAGGCAGGTGTGTACCCAAGGGAAGCAGCCAGGTGGGCCTGCGGCAAATTGGAGGGTGCAGCTGCCATCAATCAGACGTAAACAGCATTTGTCACCTTCTAGGAATACGGGAATACAGGTTGTCCATTTTCCCATCCTTTAGGACCTAGAAATTGGAATTTTTTTCATGAAGTCAACATTTTTTTTAAATGTTGGTAACTAATTGGAATTTAAAAAAAAAACACTGCAGGATGCTTGGGGTCCAGGGTGGGATGGGGATAAACTGGGAAGGGGCACAAGGGAACTTGTTCTATGTCAACATTGGGGTGCTGGTTACACAGGGGTAAATATTTGTTAAAATGAATCGGACTGCATACTTAAAATGGGTGCCTTTGACGGAATGTAAATGACACCTCAATAAAGCTGATCCGACAGAGAGGGGAAGGAGCCGGGCATGGGCAGTTTGTGGCAGCCCAGTAGAAGAGCTGGGACCTGGCAGCGTTTTACCAGGACCACAGGGGCTCTGTGTGCTCTGGGGTCAACCCTTCCTTTCCCTGGTCCCCGGCTGCCTCTCGCCAGCACCTGAATCTGGATTTACTCCATTTCACTCAGTGCCGGAGCCTGGGCTGGGGTGCTAACACAAGTGCCCACCGGTAACCGCCGGGGGTGGTCCAGCTGAAGGAGCCCCTGCTGGGTCATGTGTCAGCATGGGAGAACCCAAAGACATCCTGTCACATGAAATAAACCAGACAAAAAAGGACGGATATTGTCTGATGTCACTGATAGGAAATCATTAGAATACGCAAATTCATAGTCAGCAAAGTGGAATACAGATTATTCCACTGTAATAATCTGCGGCCTGATGTGGGGGTAGGGAATGGGGTGTTAATGCTTAAATTGTACAGTTTTGGTACCAGATAGTGGTGATGGGAGCACACCATTGCCACCATAACTAACAGCGTGAATTATATGCTTGAACATGGTTAAAAGGCTCTATTTAGGTTGTATATGTTACAGAATAACAAACAAACAAAAGCCCATAGGACTACAACACAAAACAGCGAACCTGAATGTAAACCATGGACTACAGTTAATAGGATAATTATAATAATGTTCTTTCATCATTTGTAACAAATGTACCACACTAACGCAAGGGGAGTATATGGAAACTGTGTTTTCTGCATGATTCTTCTGTAAACCTACAAATTCTCTAACTAAAACAAAAACAAAAATATGAAGTAGTGCTATCGTATTACTTTCCCCGTTTTAGAAATGGGGAAACCGAAGCCCAGCTGGCAAGTGGGAGGGTGGGAATTCGAACCCAGGTGCTCTTGGCCACTACAGGCTCTGCCTGCAGTTGGGGCGAGCTGAGACAGGCGTGCAGCTCCCTGCTGCTTTCAGAAGGAAAGCAGACCTGGCTGCATCCACCAGCCACGGGCTCCAGCCTGAACTCACAGCCAAGCAGCAGGCCCCTCCTTGCGACACAGAGCAGCTCTGGGGACTGCGTGGACAGCATTCAGCTGCCAGATGCATTCCTAAAAAAGAAAATTAGCAGGGCTTAGGGTCTTTCCAGGGCAGCCTGGCTGCTTCCCGCTGTCTTCTTGAAAACCTGGCATTCTAGCCCTGCCTGGGCCACACAACCCTCCAATTCGTTCAGTTCTCAAGCTCAGCTGCTCAATGGAGTTGGCTGCGGGGCTTTAATAAATACTGATTTGGGGGGACCACCCCAAGAGATTCTGATTTAATTGATCTGGAGTGAGGCCTGGGCAATGCGAGTTTAAAAATCTTCCCAGGAGATTCTAATGTTGGTGTATGGCCAAGTTTGAGAACTCCTGCTTCAAACTTTCAACTGATATATATATTTTTCATTTTAAATTTCTATCGAAGCAACAAATATATAGTACGAAATTTCTCATTTTAACTACATTCAAGGGTACAATTCAGTAGTATTAATAATATTTACAATATTGTGCTACCATCACTGATATCCATTAATCCTACTTTTTCATCACTTCAAACATTAACTTGTGTTACTATCACCATGAAGCTAAAACTCCCTCATCCTGCCCTGCCCCCTTACCCCGGCCTCTGGTAACCTATGAACTGCCATCTGTCCCTATGAAGTTTGCTTCTTCTAAATAATTCATTTAAACAAGATCATACCATATTTGTCCTTTTGTGTATGGCTTATTTCACTCAATATAATGTTTTTAAGATTCATCCATGTTGTAGCATATATCAGAACTTCATTCCTTTTGACAGCTGAATAATATTCCATTGCATGGACATACCCTATTTTCTGTATTCATTCACCCACTGATGGACAGTTGGGTTGCTTCCACCTTTTGGCTATTGTGAATAACGCCACTAAGATCATCGGTGTGAGAGGATCTGTTCGAGTCCCTGCTTTTGAGTTTACACCAAGGAGTTACCATGGAACTACTGGGCCACATGGTAATTCTATTTTCAATTTTCTGAGGAACCGCCAAACTGATTTCCAACAGTGGCTGGAAATATACCCCTCTACAGTGCCACCAACAACGGTCAGTGTTCCTTTTTCTCCACATCCTCACCAACATTTATTATATTTTGTTTTTTAAATAATAGCCATTCTAACGAATCCTAATGAACTTGAGGTGGTATCTCACTGTGGTTTTGACTAGCATTTCCCTGGTGACCCAAAAGATGTTGAGCATCTTTTCATGTGTTTTTTTGCCATTCATATATTTTCTTTAGAGAAATGTCTATACAAGTCCTTTGCCATTTTTTGGGGGGGGCGGGGCTGTTTTTTTATTGTTGAGTTTGAACAGTTCTTTATATATTTTGAACATTAAATCCTTAGTTAGATATATAGCTTGCAATTTTTTTCTCCATTCTGTGGGTTCTCTAAATTTGTTTAATAGTGTCCTTTGATGTACTAGTTTTTAATTTTGACAAAGTCAATTTATCTATTTTCTCTTTTCTGGCTCATACTTTTGGTGTCATCTAAGAAATCAATACCAAATCCAAAGTTAGGAAGGTTCCCCCACCCCTACCCCCATATTTTCTTCTAGTTTTATGGTTTCTGCCCTTATGTTTAGGTCTTTGATCCATTTCAAGTTCATTTTTGTATGTGGTGTGAGGTAGAGGCCCAACAGCACTCTTTTGCAACTGGATATCCAGTTTTCCCAACATCATTTGTTGAAGAGATTGTTCTTTCCCCACTGAGTGGATTTGGCACGCATGTCAAAAATCAGTTGGCCATGGATGTGTGGGTTTATTTCGGAACTCTTGATTCCATTCCATTGGTCTGTATGTCTTTCTTTAGGCCAACACCACACTGATTTGAATACTTTGGCTTTGTAGTTTTGAATTCAGGAAGTGGGATTCCTCTAATTTTCTTCTTCCTTTGCAAAACTGATTTGGCTATTTAGGGCCCCTTGTGATACCACATAAATTTGAGGATCAACTTTTCCATTCCTGCAAAAAAGGCTGGAGGTATTATATTGAGTCTGTGGATCGATCACTTTGGGTAATATTGACATCACATTAATATTAAATCTTCCTACCCGTGAACATGAGATGTCTTGCCTTTTATTTCTTTCAGCAATGCTTTAGTTTTCCATGTATAATCCTTCATTTCCTTGTTTAAACTTATTCCTGGGTATTTTATTCTTTCACAAGATACTGTGAATGAAATTGTATTTTAAATTTCCATTTCAGGATATTTGTTGGCACATAGAGACAAAACTGATTTTGGGGTGCAACCTTGCAGCCTGCAGTTCTGCTAGATTCATTTATTGGTTCTAGTTTCTTTGTGGATTCTTCAGGATTTTCTCATATAGGATCATGTTATCTGAGGCATTTCAATTTGGATGCCTTTTATTTTTTTTCTTGCTTAATTGCTCTGGCCAGGATTTCCAATACAATGTTGAATAGGAGTGGTGAAAGCAGGCATCCTTATCTTGTTCCTGGCCTCAGGGGAAGGCTTTCACCAACTGATTTTTGTTCTATCAGAGGTCCAGGAATTCGGAGAATGGAATACACTACAGATGAGAAATGCATGTAACGTGGAAAAGCATTTACAATAACAAAGTTAATTTTTTTTTTAAGGATAGAAGACATAGAAAGCCTGGATTATTAATGTGCCAACAAAGCTGTTTAAAAAACAGATTTGCAGAAAGAAAGATAGATGTTAAAGATCGAGATGGTATAATCTAGGAATGCCTAGAGTGTATAATAATAGTGAAATGTACAATGTACAAATTTTAAAAATGTTTTTGCATGAGGAAGAACAAAGGAATGTCATTATTGCAGGGTGCTGAAAATAGATGGTAATTAATATTTTAAAATGTCACCTTATGTGAGACTAAAGCAAAAAATGTTTGTTACAAAATTTATATTTTGACTAGAGCATTTCCTAATATAACTTATGTAGATAGTTTGATTGAACGTCATAAGTACCTGGAATCTCAGGTAGGACATGAGATTTTGTTGGTTTGTCCAGAGTAATGCCCCGATGAATCCCAGAATGATTTGATCAGTGATTGGAAAAGTATTTGCAAAGCCCCCTTCAGGGAATGGTGAGAGCAGGGGGAAATTCAACTTCCCCAAGTTGAATTCTTGATATTCTCACAAGCAGTGTGGACAACCAAAGCTATAGGCTGAGCCCCCAGTCTTGGGATTTGTTCATATGAAACTTAACCCCACAAAAGATAGGTCAAGTCTACTTAAAATTTAGGCCTAAGGGTCACCCCCAAGAGAGCCTCTTTTGTTGCTCAGATGTGGCCTCTCTCTCCAGCCAACATGATGAGCAGTCTCACCACCCTCCCCCTCTCTGCGTGGGACATGACTCCCAGGGGTGTGGACCTTCCTGGCAACGTGGGACAGAGATCCTGGAACGAGCTGAGACTCAGCATCAAGGGACTGAGAAAAACCCTAGAATGAGCTGAGAATTAACATCAAGGGATTGAGAGAACCTTCTCGACCAAA